>PVJO010002863.1:0-134091 GCA_004026905.1 Hystrix cristata | reverse complement strand
GGAGGTTTTTCCATCTTCTCATGTATTCAGTCTCTTTCTTCAGTGTTCTATAATCGTATTTTTCATTGTAGAGGTCTTTCACCTCCTTGGTTAGGTTGATTTCTAGGTACTTTTTAAAAACTGTCCTGAATGGGATTTTTTTTCCTGATTTCTCACTTAGCTAGTTCATTAGTGGTTTATGGAAAAGCTGTTTTGCGTTTTTTTTTTAAATGTTGATTTTTGTATCCTGCTACTTTGCTGAATTTATCAAATCTAAAAACTCTTTTGATGGAGTCTTTAAGGTCTTCTAAGCACTATACAGGATCAGCTTATCAATAAAGAGAGATAATTCAATTTCTTCCTTTCCTATTTGTATCCCTTTCTTTTGTCTAGTTGCTTGGCCAAAATTTCAAGTACTGTATTGAATAGGAGTGGTGAATGTGAACATCCTTGTCTCATTCTTGATTTTAGAGAAATTATTTTCAGTTTTTTCCCCATTTAGCATGATGTTGTTAATGGTGTTTTTCATTGTTGATTTACAAGAGTTCTTTGTATATCCTGACTATGAGTTCTATATCAGCTATATGATTTATAAGTGTTTTCTCCATTTTATGGGTTGTCTTTTTGGTTTCTTGATAGTATTTTGCGGGTGGGAGTGCCGGGGATCGAACTCAGGACCTTGTGCTTGCTAGGCAGGCACTCTGCTACTTGTGCTAAATCCCCAACCCTGATAGTGTCTTTTGAAGCAAAAAAGTTTTTAATTTTTGTTGAGTTCAATTTTTTTGTTTTGTTTGGTCACTTGTGGTTTTGATGTCACATCTAAGAAACCATTGCCTGATTCAAGAGCACAGATTTACTCCTGTCTTTTCTTCTAAGAGTTTTATGGTTTTAGCACTAATTTAGGCAAGTGGGCCATTCTGAGTTAATTTTTGTATATGATATGAGGCAGAGGTCCAGTTTTATTCTTTTGCACATGGATGTCTGCTTGTCCTGGCACTATTTATTTATTTTGGTGTTTTTGAGACAGTCTTACTATGTAGTTCAGGATGGCCTTGAACTCACTGTGACGCCAGGCTGTGTCAGCCTCCTGAGTACTGGGATAACAGGTATGTGTACTACCGTGCCTGGCCTCTGGCACCATTTATCAAAAAGACTAATTTTTCTCCTTTGAGTTGTCCTGTCACCCTTGTAAAAACAATTGATTATGAATGTGAGGATATATTTCTGGATTCTCTGTGTTCTTTTTCAAGGATTTTTGAGCTATTCATTTTCATATGAATTTTAGGGTCAACTTTTTAATCTCTGGGGAAAAAACCTGAAATTTTAATAGGGGTTTCACTGGATTTATAAATCAATGTGTAGAGTATTGCCATCTCGATGATCTTGTCTTCCACCCCATGAACATGAATATTTTTCCATTTAATTTCTTTCAAATGGTGTTTTCTAATTTTCAGTACAAAGATCTTGCGTGTGTTTTGTTAAATTCTTTCCTATTTTATTCCTTTTTTCTACTATTAAAAATAGGACTGTTTTCTTGGGGCTGGGGATTTAGCTCAGTGATTAGAGTGCTTGCCTTGTAAGCACAAGGGCCTGAGTTCGATCCCCGGCACCACAAAAAAAAAAAAAAAAAAAAAGGACTGTTTTCTTAATTTTACTTTTGTATTGTTCATTGCTAGTATATAAAAATGCATTTTCATGTGGTGATCTTGTATTCTGCAGCCAGGTAAATAAACTAGTTTCCATTGTTTTTTGTGGATTCTTTAAGATATTCTGCATACAAGATCATATCATCTATGAGAAGAAAGTTTTCTTCTTCCTTTGGATGGCTTTTATTTTTCTTGCCTAATTTTCCTGGCTGAGATTCCCCAGTTCAGTGTTGAATAGAAGTGACAAGAATGCACTCTTGGGGCTCGGGATTTAGCTCAGTGGTTCAAGTGCTTGCTTTGCAAACACAAGACCCTGAGTTCAATTCCCAGCACCAAAAAAAAAAAAAAAAAAAATGCACGCTCTTATCTTGCTGGTCTTAAAAGCAAGACAGTCAGCCTTTCCCCATTGAGCTGTTTCAGTTAGCTGTTGGTTTTCCATTGTTCTTGAGGGAAGCGTGCAAGATTGAATTCGATAGGTGTTCTAGGCAGCAAGTTCCTGTTGAGAGCAGGCAAGAGAGGCTCTCACCGAGATCCAGCTACTGCATATTGAATAGGGGGTTATCATTTCATGAAATGGCTGAGAGCTATGATTACAGGTCCTGGACAGCTTGATGTATTTCAGATATTCCAGCCAGGTAACTTGCCTTCCCCGCTGCAGAAGTTTTCCATTGGCTAATTTAGATGAGCTGATGAATCTGTGTTGATAAAGGAGTACTGTTTTTAGATCAAATCATGGTTCAGATTCAAGTTTAGAAACTAGGAGACATAAAAGAAGGGTATTTATCCTGGGAACCCTTCTAGGGCTTAGCTGAATACCACCAACCGGGGTATACTTCACCCTGATGAGCTCCAGTGACTTTGTTACTCAGCACGCATTTTGTGCAGCTGGCTCTGGGTGGAATTGAGTTTAATTTCTTTCATTTGTACGTTGCACATTAAGGTGGTTCTGCCCGCCTCCTAACTTCTCGAGATTGTGTTTCCCAAGGACATGTTTGTACCTTAAGATATGTTCCAGATGTCCAAAACATTTCTTTATATTAATAAATAGTTGTTAACTATTGGTAAAGGTGAATTTAGTGATAAATACAAAGATCTCTGAGCCATTTTGGAAGCATATTAAGTATAAATCTATTTCGTATTTGATAAGCAGACATTTCACAGAGGTGAAGGCACTCACCCCAAAGTCATGATTTTAAGGTTTAAGACAGGCACGTTTGGATTTTCAAAGATGTGCAGGAGTAATTAGTACTAAACTGTCCCTAGGATTTTATTTAAGTTCAGTCTTAGTTATGTGCAGCTAACATAGCAGGTAATCCAACTTTTCACCTCCTGTAGACTTGATCACCAATCTCCAGCTCCTACTTAGGAGTGTGACCATGTGGCTCAACAATAGGTAGGGGGGAAGGCCGGATAATAAAGCCGTGCCTTGCTTTTCTTTGTGAAGGTTTGAAGCAGGGTGTAGGGGAGCAGCTTCCTTTTTACCCCTCTTAAAGGTGAGGCACTAGGCTCCCAGCAGAGTGTGAGACACTCTCAGAAGCTGACTAGAGTGAAATAGAGACACTCAACCCATTTTCCCGGCTTCTACTAGGTTATTAGTTCTAGAATCACTGACACCCTACACTGACAGACGAGCACACTCCAAGGCCTGGATTCTCGCTCTGCTACTAGGGGACCATACAGGCTGTCCTGATCAGCTTGGACTCCTATAAAAGAGCACCATAGCCTGGGTGACCTAAACAACAGACATTTAATTTTTACAGTTCTAGAGGCTGGAAATCAAGATCAGGGTGTGAGCATGGTCGGTTTCTGTTAGGGACGCTCTTCTGGCTTGCAGAGGGCCACCTTCTCATCATATGTTCAGTGGCTTTTCCCTAGCGTGTGCCTATGAAAAGATAAAGCAAGCTCTCTAGTGACTCCTCTAAGGGCACTAATTCTATCATGAGGGCCTCCACCCTCACACCTAACCTAATATTGATTGCCTCCCAAAGTCCACTTTTCCAAATGCCATCAAATTGGGTCTTAGAGCAGCAACATATTATGAATTTGGGGTAGGGGGACACAAAGATTCAGTGTATGAGAAAGGCTGTGCCCCTTAGTTTTCCTCATCTGTGAAATGAGGATTTTGAAGCTCTCTGTAGCTCATTAGCAGTTATGATTCTGTGAGAAACAGATTTGCATTCTTTCCTAGTTTGAGTTATATGAAATGTTCTCCCCCTACATTCTCTCCGGTAGCTAAGAATTAAATAGGTTGACTTAGAAATAGATTTATTCATTCATTTAATAGTTTCAGTTCCAGGAACTGTTGTAAGCACTGAAACTATAGCAGTAAATAAAAAAGACATAAGTCTTTGCCTTCCTAAAGCTTACATTTTAAATTAAGTAGAAATTAAATTATATTAGATAATGATGGCTAAGCAGACAAAAATAGAAAGTATGACCAATGTGGGGTTGTAATTTTAGATAAGGTGATCACTTTAGGTGGTATTTGAGTCAAGGGAAGGGAGAGAGTGTTTAATTCTGCGTGGCCAGATTTCCTGCTAGAGAATGCTCCTTAATCCAAAACCTTACACAAGCCTGGCTGCTGCTCCAAATGCCAACTTACCCACTTCTCTCTGCACTGACTCATCTCCCCCACCATTCCATTGTCTTGTTTTGTGCCACACAGTGTGCACTAATTAGTGATTTCACAGCCCTTTTATAAATCTCAACCCAAGGACTGTAATAAGAAGTTCCATTTAATACCCCTGCTGCCAGAGTCTGGGAGGATCTGGCTGGCTTAGCATCTATACCAACACCTGAGATCATTTGATGTATAGTTCTGCAACTCCTTTTTCTCCCCTTTTCAATGCTTACTCACTTTCGCCCATTTTCTGTTCCTTTCCATATAGCCCTCTACCTCAGTCTTTATTTTCATTCCCTTGTTGTTGCTCTTCCTTTTCTTTCATGATGTGTTTTCTCCCCATTTCACTTTGTGTTTTCATCTTACATCTGTATTTATTTCATCTCTAGCTCTTCCCTCTCCTTGTATTTTTCCTCCTCCTTCCCATCCTGTCATTCCCCTGTACCCTGTGATGTGTGTGGAGAACAAGAGTGACATGGAGTAAGACATGCCTGGGTATTGCTGCTGCCTCCTCCTGACTCTGAGCTGCCTGTGCGTGCAGCACTTCCAGTCACTTGGGACTGAAATGCTGCTAATCCTGGCTAGTCTAACTCTATAGGAGCTGCATCCCCACTAGGCCTGTTGCACAGAGCTCAGCCCTGAGTCCCCTGGCTCAGGCCCTTGGCTTACTGATCCTTCGTGGATTATGGGGGTGGCATCACATATCAGTCAAATCATTAAAGGTTCAATGTGATCCAGGGAAAGAGGTGCCAACAAGTGATGAAACTTCATCAGTCACTGCCGTCTTCTTACTGCCTATCCAACTTGAGCCTTGTCCAAGTGTCCAGAAAATCAGAGTCTCCTGACTCTCCACCCTGTTACCAAGAACTGGAGTATTGAGTCCCAGTCTGGAGCAGCCTTCTCCACAGGGATCACAGAGGATCAGAGAGGAATTCTCTCTTTGCCTTCAGAACCCTTTTTTCCTGAGCCCTGGAAAGAGACAGAGAAACTAGATTACACACATCGTCATCCTGTGAGCGCACTGCTTTTTGATGGGATACTAGCTGCCTTCCTCCTCCCTCAGTTCTATTATTCTACCTCGATTTCAAGGTTGAAAACGACTCTTGCAGTCCTCTAATTAACCGACACTCTGATTCTTAGCCCATATGATTGTGTGGTTCCATCTTCAATATGTCCAGCTTCTCCTTGGCTATCTGGTCTCTTAGATTTGTGACTTGTGCTAGTTGCAATTTGTATCTGGTTTGCCAGACAATTGGATTGAATAGTTCCATGTGTAGAGTCCTTTATCTTATGATAGATGCTGTTTGGTAGGTATGCATGTTTTTTAAAAAAACTGCCCCAAAACACCTGTTTTCATCCAGCTAATCAGTGGAGGAATGGGATACAAAGATTTTTCAGAAATGGAAGATACATCCTTTTCTTTCAACGAATTTACAATCTCATTGGGAAAACCAGAGATGCAGAAGTATACTGACTTAAGAATATTTCGAAAAAGAGTATCAAACAAGTTCCCTTTATTTTTATTTATTTATTTTTTAAATAAGTGCCCTTTAATAGACAAAGCAGATCTTTTTAGAATGAACTCCAGGGAGGCTGAGGATTTATCTCAGTGGTTAGAGTACTTGCCTTGCAGGCACAAGGCCCTGAGTTCAATCCACAGCACCAAAAAGAAAAGAAAAAAAAAAAAAAAACTCCAGGGAAATGTTCATAAAATGGTTAAAATGTGTGAGAGTGTGTGTGTGTGTGTGTGTGTGTGTGTGTGTGTGTGTGTAATCTGTTTTTCACTTGATTTTGTCATAAGAAACTAACCAAGAGTACATAGTAAGTTCTGAACATTGATGTTATGTTGTCCTAGAGATAGAGGTCAGTCAGAAGATGGTAAGTCAAGGAAAGTTTTGAAGGATTAATGTGTTTTACGTTGGGTTTTGATGAAATTCGGTGACTCCCAGACTGCTTGGAAGCTTTTCTGCGATTGCTGTGTCAGCCACAATTCTGGGGACTCTGGAATGGCCTCACAGACAACTTTCTGCTCTGGCCTCCAAGCCATCATTGTTCAGAAGCCCTTTAGGATGTTGAAGTCCACTCCCTATTTCAGATGCCACTCCATCCTTATCTTTTGCACCACCCAGCATTAATACCGCTTCCTGAGAGTCCCTGGAGGTGATCAGAGTGCTCAGTCCTGCTGAAGTTCTTCAGTGTTACCCAGGGAGTAGAGGGAAATGGGATAGCCTTGAGCATACTGGCAGCAATAAAGAATAGCATTCTTGGGCTGGGGATTTAGCTCAGCGGTTAGAGTGCTTCCTTAGCAAGCCCAAGGCCCTGAGTTCGATCCCCGGCACCAAAAAAAAAAAAAAAGAATAGCATTCTCTTGTCATAGTGTATTTGATGCAGTCATTAAACTAAACTGAGCAGATCCATTCCCCAAGAAGTGGGCAGTAACCCTGGAAGGAAGAAGGACAATACTGGATAATGTATCAGCGTGTGCTGTAGTTTCAAATAATGGAGACGTCGATCCCATGTTTCAGGATAGAAAAGCAGAATATTTAGAAATGAAGGGAAGGCCTGCTGTTCTTTCCAGTGAGGCAAGATTAGGAGAAGCTGTGAGAGGGCTAATTTTACTCTCGGGTCCCTCCAGTCTTGTGTAGATAGTAGAATCCTAGATTCCTTTGGCCTTGTAGATATTATCTTTTCTACTTCCTGTCTCCAACCAAGACTGTTCACTTTCTGTACAGATTGAGGTTGCTGCTTCTTATTTCATGAGATCCCTTTTATGTCACATTTGAGGGTCTTACCCCTATCTGATGTCATCTTTGTGGGATGTAAGGGATAGAACAAGGGGAGGGGCCCTGGCATGCTTTTCTTTCTGTGAAAGCTATTTTCAGTTCTTGCTGCCATTCAGCATTAGTCGTATCCATGCGATGGTTTCTTTCTTCCCTCACCCCACCCTTGTTCAGTTTCCTGGAAATGGAGTAGGGGCTGGAAGAGAGAAAGGGTGGAAATTCCCATTGTATTTCTCTGCTGTGCAGTGGTTGAGATGGGGTTTGTGTGAGGGGGGATGGGAGAGGGAGAAGCCAAGAGACTGCTGAGCTGATGGTATGGGCCTAATTACTCCTCTGCTTTGAGCTTGCCTGTAATTGTGGTTTCTGGGAGCCAGCGTGTCCTGGAAATCTGCTAGAACAGCAGAGATTTAGGGTTTCCGCCTGGGATGGAGTTGAATTTTCCACTTGGAATAGCTTGCCCGGCACCCGTTTTTGGTTGGGGAGGCAGGGTGAATCCCTAAAGCTCAAAAAGGGCAATTAGGAAGTTGTAGGATTACAGGCCTTTCCTTGAAACTGAATGAAAGGTTGTAGACCCTAAAATTCTAGATGTTTCTGAAAAATCAGAGGTAGCAGCAGGTGGCAGGATCTGGTAAAGAGCTTGTATGCTGAAAGTTAGATCAACTCCGTCCTTAACCTTTGTCAACTGACTCAATCTGTCTGGACTTCCTTAGTTTTTCCATCAGTGCTTTGATTTGAACATCTGTCTTTTTTATGGGGATATTCCTAAATAATAGGTGGGAGAAATGTTAGACTAACATAAGGGAGCAACTTAAGTCCCCCTTTTTCCTTTGGTGGTAGTGGTGATAATAACTAACATATTTTGAGTATTTATTATGTGCTCTGTGCTAAACACTTTAATGAGTTCCTTCATTTAATCTCAACAATCCAGTAAAATAGTTGCCTCTGCTACTGATGCAGTTGAGAGGTTAAATATCTTGCCTCAGGTCACAGAGCTAGTAAGTGTCAGTCAGCATCAGGATTGTGATTCCAAAGCCTGTGTATTTGGCCAGCAGATGTATAAATGTAGTCTGCACTGTGCTTTACACTTGTGTCAGGAAGTACCCAGACCCATACTGGCTTAGTGAGTACTCATGCTCGAAATTAGAGTCAGGGAATCTGAGTTCAAGTTTTGCTGTAGGTCTCACCTACTTTGGGACCACAGGCAAGTCCTTTATTTTCAAATTTACCCATTCATAAAATAGATATTTTGTAAATTGTTCTGGGGGTCAAATGAAATATGTGTTACCCGGCACAATACTTGCCACCCCGCAAAGACTTGGTAAATGTAAGGTGAGTCTAAATTTGAGTATAGAGAAATAAGTAGCTAATTCTTGCCTTCCTGAACTTAGGCTCTAAGATTTCAGAATATTGAAGTAAGTTAAGGACAGATCTGTGGTCAAGTAAAATGGATGGTGAGGACTCTAGCCAGAGAGCAAAGCACTAGCAGAGGAAAGACTCCGAAACTAAAATACTCAGATTCAGACACCAACTCCATCTTACTTGCTGAGGCATGAAGTTAAACGGGTACTCAGCCTTTCCATAAGTCCAATTTCCTCATCTATAAAATGGAAGCACTAATAATACCCAATCATGGGGTTATCATGAGGGTTAAATACAATAAATAAGAGTGGCTAAAATTTATTGAGTTCTTACTGAGTACCAGACCCTGGCCTGAGTTTATTTTTTAAAACTAGTTTTAAATAATTCAACTGTAACAATTTCATGAAACAGGTACCGTTATCCTTATTGTATGGATGAGGAAGCTGAGGCAGAAGGTTAAGTAACCTTCCTAAGATCATATGGCTAAATAAACGATAGGGGCATTTATACCAGGAGGTGGCTCAGGCGTCAACACTCATGACCATACTGTTTTGTCTCAGACAGTGTTTACAGAACATATGAGCCCTCACCGTTAATATCATCATTAGTATCCTCAGTCAGTCACAAGTATTTACTGAGTTCCTGCTTAGCAGTGTGCTATTATTTGTGGACTCTGCCTACAAAGTATGTGACAGTGTTTCTGTTGTTAAGAAGTTTGTTATCTGGTTGGTGGGAGACATGATCAATATGGATGAAAAAAATCAAGTGCTAAGTGGTATGACAAGGATTCAAAATGCAGTGGAAATGAATTTAGTTACTAAAAAGGTTTTGGGGAAGTTGGACTTGTTAGGAAAGTATATGAGAGAAGGTAATACTTGAATTCAGCCTTAGAAAATTGGGCTGAAGGGCAAGGGTGAGCTATTGGAGCACTGGAGTTTGGTAAGAGTTCAGATTTCAAGGTCGATTATTCATCACTCAACAAATTTTTATTAAGTGAGCCATAATATGCATAATGACATTTTGGTCATCCACAGACCACTACATGATCATGGTCCCATAAGATTTTATTGTCTAGCGACATTGTATAACCATTTGTATAACCCTGTGGCATTCACACAACAATGGAATTGCCTAATTGTGCGTTTCTCAGAATGTATCCCTCAGGTAAATGACACGTGATTGTGTCCTGTTGTGCCTCCCCTTAATGGAAACTTAAAATCTAAATTGATTGCTCATTTACCATTGTTTCCCTCCTGGTCGGTCCAGATCTGTCTCCTACAGATTATGTTTTGCAGATTGGCATTTTCCAAGTTGAAATACTGTTACTCCCCTGCTTGAAGTGGTCTCTGGTTGACATAATAAAACCTCATCATAATGTGATTTGTGTCTGGGTAGAATCTGTGTACGTGTCCAGGTCCCTGGAAAGGAACTACAGGGGCTATTTGGCTCATTCATCCCTTCTCTCCCAGCACTCACCACACACAAGTGTACAACTGCATTTTAGAACAAAGACTATAGTCTAATCCTCAAACTCCCCAATGTACAATGTCTAACCTACTCTTTGCTGCCTGGTAGTAAACGCTGAGTCAACTGTGTGCTCTCGAACATAGGTATCCAGCCATTTGGCTTGTATGAGCTGCAGTGAGTGAAGAGGAATTGACTGGAGCCACACATACACACATAAAATATATAATGTAGTTAATGTATATAAGTAATAAAAGTTCCTTTATTTTTTAGTATTTTTATTACAACATTAAAAAGAAAAGGTCAGGTAGCCCATGGACCACAGGTTGTGCTTATCATTTGTGTTTGACTACAGAGAGTATTATAAACCCATCTCCCAGCACCAGTAATTTTTTTTATAGATTTTTATTAAAATTTATCCAAAATTACACAAACTTACAGGCAATTACACAAGCTTGCAGACCACAATTAATTGTACCTTTTGCTTTTGACAGTGAGCAATGTAAACAACCACCTACATACAGCAGTAAGTCACAACTATATAAAGTTACTGTAGTATCCAGTGTACGTCTCACTGATATAAGTTTGATTTTTTAGGTTCTTATTTTTAAGATACCATTATTTCTCTGGATTCCCATTCCCCTCCCCCTTTGTCCTCTTCTTGTTCCCTTGAGCCCTTTGTCTATTAGCTTATATCTAACACTTTGTCTTTTTGTATCCGTTGTTTACCCTTTTCTTTTATTTGTATTTTACCTCACTAAATGAGGGATACCATGAGGTATTCCATCTTGCGAGACTGGTTTATGTCACTCAACATTATATTTTCCAGGTCCATCCATTTTCCTGCAAATGACTCTAGTTTGTCATTCTTTACAGCTGAACAGTATTCCATTATGTATAGATACCACATTTTGTTTATCCAGCTATCCATTGATGGGTATATGGATTGCTTCCAGAATTTAGCAATTACAAATTGTGCTGCTATAAACATTGTTGTGCAAGTATCTCTGTAGTATGATGTCTCTAGCTCTTCAGGGAAGATTACCTAGTAGGGGAATGGCTGCATCATATGGGATTTCTACTTTCAGACTCTTGAGAAATCTCCATACTGATTTCCATAATGGTTGTACTAGTTTGCATTCCCACCAACAGTGTAGGAGGGTTCCCTTTTCACCACAGTCCCTCCAGCATTTGTCATTGTTTGACTTACTAATGATTGCTATTCTTTCTGGGGTAAGGTGAAATCTTAGAGTTGTTTTAATTTGCATTTCTCTAATAGACATAGATGTTGAACATTTTTTCGTATGTTTATTGGCCATTTGTATTTCTTCCACTGTGAAGTATCTGTTCATATCTCTGGCCCATTTCTTGAGTGGGTTATTGATTTTAGGTAGTTTAATAGCACCAGTAATTTTTGTCTTACCCCTTTCACTGTTCCCCTGCAGTGTCAAAGATTTCATTCAGTAGGAAAGAGCGTAAGACACAGGAAGTAGCAGCAGCCGCCCCTGCTCTAAAAACCCCTTGTCTTCCCACAGAATGGCCTGGGATCTCCCTCAACAGAGAAAGCAGCAATGTGTTTCCTCTTTATGTATCTGATCCAGCTATGCCGGCTTGAAGAGCCAGGACAGGCAGGCCCAGGGGAGCATTCTTTTGGTTTGTGGGCTGCCTGCTCTACCTCCTGTCAAGCAGGCACATGTCTGAGTTTGTTACTTGGGGTGGTCTGAGGCTCCGTAAATGTTCTACAAACGGTGGCTTGTTGCAGTGGTCCCAGGCCTTTAGCCACCATGAAGGGGTGCAGTAAGGATCACAGAGATCCAGAGTGGATCCCTTGCTGATGAAACTGTGGCAAGAGCTGTAGGGATCCAACTACTAGAGAAGGTGACTCAGATTTTCGCTGCCTGGCTTTGTCAAGTCCTACCCAACTGTGTATTATAAAGCATCTTTTACAGAGTCCAGTTTATTGGTTGGGGACATGATGGATGCCAAAGAAACCCAACATAAAGAGCCCCTCCTTCAGGACTGGCATTTTATTAGAACGCACAGAATATGTGAGTTCTCCTTTAAAGTACTGTAAAAGGCAGGGCTGTGTGATTACAGCACAAGTCAGAAACATAGGGGCTGGAAGGGTGCAAAGGATAGGAGTAGTCAACATTAGAGAGTTGACTGAGAAAGGCTTACTGAAGGAGGAGTTCCCAGGCAATTTTAAGAAGGGTGGAACAGGAATTTGTAGGGAGCTTGTTGCATACTGAAGAAGAACCTCTCCTTCTACCCACCCTTCTTTCTTCTACGTCCCTGCAGAGCTTCCTGAAGTCACCAGCCAAGAATGTGAAGTTTAGGGACTCAGCCTGGGACTCTCTGAGTCCCCTCCCCCCATTATAGTTGGTGACTGTTTTCTTCAGCTCAGGTGCCTGAGTTGAAGAAAAGGCTACATCTTCCCCGAGGCTGCAGAGAAGAGCAGGCATTTTATTATCAGCTCACATCCCCTTCACACATTACTCATTTTATGGCTTTACCTCAGCTGTTAAAATCAAAGACTAACTTTCCTAACACTACTTTTCTATCTGCTTTGGTATGAGCAGAGGGAAAGGGAACTAGTTTAAAATCTATGTTAATAAAATAATCTTAGGTAAATGGCAAGTTTAAGTGAAATGATGCCTTCTTGAATTGGCTGTTATTGTGAGTTACCTGTTGTATGATCTGTCCTTTATTTTTGCCAATAATCAAATATTGACCCAAATAACAGTTCCACTTATACAAGGTATAAAGCAAGGTTTGCTTTAAGGAGACCTACTCTTTGAAAGTTTGTATTTAAGGTATCATCTCCTTTAGGGGCATTTCTTTCAGTTATCTTTTGAGGAAAACTTTAGATAAAACAGGATATACCTGTAGAGTGATTTTAATATAACAGACTGTTTAATTATTACAGGGTCCTGCAAAAGTACAAGGTGTGGTCTTCCCATTTGTCATTGTGAAAGCTGAAGCCAGGTGTGGTGGTGCATGTCTGCAATGCCAGCACTTAGGAGGCTGAGGCAGGGGGATAGCTGAGTTCAAGGCCAGCCTGGGTTACATAGCATTCAAGACCAGCCTGGAATACATAGCAATACTGTCAAAAAAAAATACACACACACACACACACAGAGGCGCACACACCTGCACATGTGTGCGCACACACTCACACACTCATATAAAGCTGAGACTTAGAAGTGTCATATGACTCTAAGTGGGCATAATGTACCTAGGAAGAAACCTCATGCCACAGAGCAAAACCCTTTTATCCAGATCTGCCAGGTCTTTGACCCTGTGAGGGTTGTTCATTCTTTATATCGTACATCTAGGGGCTGCTCTTCTTGTTGTTTTGTTTTGTTTTGTTTTGTTTTTGTGGTGCCAGGGATCGAACTCAGGCCCTTGTGCTTGCAAGGCAAGCACTCTAATCACTGAGCTAAATCCCCAGCCCTCTTGTTGTTTTTGCCCTTTGTTAAAAACCAGGAAACTCAAAATATTCTTAGCCATTTTGTGAACATCACCAGGGCAGACTGTAAGTTGCTTCCAGATCTTTTTTGGCAGTTATGTTTATGGGTTTTTTTCCAGTCGAAGTGAATTTGGCCATGGCCTGCCCTCACTTTCTTCTAGAGAGAAAATCTGTCCTTTCAGGCTATGAATTTACTTTTACCTGACCCCTCTCTGGAAGTAAAGACCTGACATGCAGAAAAAAATTTGTGAGGGACAAAGAATCAACGTGGTATTAGAACAAGCAAGGGTATGAGGTCATCTGGCCCAGCCCCTTACTGTAGGGATTAGGAAGCCAAGGTGCACAGAAGGGTTGAACTCATGAGGCACACTTGATTCACCTCCTGGCTGTCCCAGTTAATAGTTGTGTGACCTTAGGTATCTTATTTAACCTCTCAATCTTCATTTTCCTCATCTTTGGGGAAAATAACAATGTTACATCACCAAGTCATTGTGAGGATTAAATGAATGCCTATAGCATATCAGATGCTTATTATGTATAATGGTCTTCTCCCTTTTCAAAGATACAAAAAGACAGAGGCAGTGTGGGTCCAGAACCCAGAAGTCTAGACTGTAGTTCTGCCCTTTAGCTGCCATGGCTTGCCTCCTTCCTTCTATTGCGGCAGCCTCAGGAATTTTCTCTTTGATAGGTCTTGCTTACCTCTACCACCCCAGCCAGGCCTCGATCTTCCTGCACCATGCCGGGATTCTGTTGTCTGGAGTTTCATAGCTAGTATCAAAATCCAGGTCTTCTGGTCTTCACTTGCTGTCTGGAGACTCTGTTCTTTTCCATGAAGGTAACAGTTTGATGGAGGTCAGGTTGACAAAAACAAATGAATGTGGATAAACATGATAGCAGTAGATCGTCTATTTCAGAGGAGACCTATAAGATAGATGTGTTTGTGTTAGATAACTCCGAATTTGAGTCTTTTGTGTTACAAAGCAGGTTCTGACTGCTTCTACGGTCCCTTACTAGTTATGCTTTTCTTAGGACCTTGTAACAGAATAGCAGCTGTTTTTAAAGTATTGCCAGGCATTGACTAGATACACTTACTTTACTCACATTACACCAGTTCTTAGTTCTTATAGCAGCCGGACAGGATAGATAGCTGCTAATATTCTAGTTTCGTAGATGAGAAAACTGAGTTTCACAGAAAGTAAATAATTTGTCCTCAGTCACATAGATGGTCAGAGGCAGAGCCAGGACACAAATCTGATCTAACCCACATTCCACATACTGCTCCTCAGTGCTATATGTAACAAATGAGGTAGATCTGTTGTGAGTCCATGCTAATTGAGGCTGGTAGGGGCTAGGTTCTGAGTGAAGAGAAGTTGTTATGGCTCAGAGCAGCGTAGGCTGTTCTCTGCTAAGAGCTTAAGGTGGCTGCCCCTCAGAGCCGGACTCTGCTCTTCCTCACTGTGGAGACAGGTGAGTTTGGCATGTCTCCATGCTTCAGGAATTCACAGTCCAGCAAACAAGTGGGGAAAGCCCACAACCATTTGGGAGATGCTTGGCAGAAATATATGCCAGGTGCTGTGGGAAACAAGTCTCTGGATGGGTGAGTGTGGGCAAGGGTCTTCTTTACTCTGACTGGTCTGAAGGTCTGGAGACTGCTTTTGGAGAGAAAGGGAGAATGTGATGTATCCATGGCCGAAGGGGGCCAGACCAGCGCTGTCCAGTAGAAACAGAATGCTGGCAACTGCGTAATTTAAAGAAAAACAGGTGAAAATTAATTTTGATGATGTATTTCTTCTAACTCAGTATATTCAAAGTGTTATTTCAATATAAAAGGTTACTGAGACATTTTATTTTTGTACTAAGTCCTTGAAATCTAGAGTGTATTTTGTTTTGCAGCTTATTTCCATTTGAACAAGGTACAGTTCAGGGACTCTTAGCACATGTGAGACAGTGCAGGGCCAGAGGTGTCCCTGATGTCACTCTCAGCACTACTTAACAGCCCACTTTAGCAGCTCCTCGCACCTGCCCTACCTGGGCTGTGGGTCTCCAGCCTTTTCTGTAAGTAAGCTCCCCATTTGTAAATAAAATTGATACTCTTTAGATTGCACTTAAGGCTTTTCATTGCTTGCCCATCTTTTCCTTCTGTCCTCACACTTCCTAACATTGATATGTTGCCTTAGTGTTTGCAGAGCCTTTGACATACTATATCTTAGTTAATTCTCACAGCAGCTGTGTGGATAGGTAGGGCAGTGAGGTGAGTTACCCACATTTCTTAGGCAGCAAAACTGGGGCTCAGAGCTTAAGAGAGTTTCCTAAGATCAACTAGCTAGTAAGTGGCAGGACTAAGCTGGGAACCCAAGCCTTCAGTGTTCTCTCTTGTTGAGTTCCCTTTCTCCCCTGTGTTGCATTGACAGCCTTCCTCCATTCACTGTGTTCTTTGCCTTCTCTGGGGCCTCTGCATATGCTATTTCCTACCTTAGAATATCCTCCCACAGAACCACCACCCATCAGAATCCTGTCCTTCCTCTGAGCACTGGGTAGAGTCCTCCTCCTCTGATTCCTTCTTTGGCTATCCCCTCCCCAAACCACTTTAACACGTATTTTTGCTTGTTTAGCAGATGCTTCTTTGTTTTGTACACAGGACAGAATTTTAGAAATCTGGAGATTGAAGGACTTCAGAATTCTACAGAGAGGCTGATGTTACTCTTTTTTTTTTTTTTTTTTTTTTTTTTTTTTTTTTTTTTTTTTTTTTTTTTTTTTTTTTTTTTTTTTTTTGGTGGTGCCGGGGATCGAACTCAGGCCCTTGTGCTTACAAGGCAAGCACTCTAATCACTGAGCTAAATCCCCCCCGATGTTACTCTTTTAAGTCCATGAATAGCTAATGCTTTCCTACTTTATTAATCTTCATTAAAGCTATGAAGTTGTGAATTCAGTCCTGATTTATATGCACTGAGGTCTTTCAAAACTGCTTCCCTTAACCACTATGATCATTATATACTTACAGATTTTGGATGTCTGACGTTCTGTCTCATTTATTATCTGATTTTAATATACTGTATATGGTGTTGTGGAGCTGCTGTGTACTCTAGAGAAAGAGAGACATGAACCTTATTACTAAATTTGGAAAGCAAATGTTAATCAATCAGGAAAAGCACCCCAAACAGTCATTTAGTTATTACTAAGTTAGGCATCACCAAGGAAAATTCAGGGAGAACCAGCATCATGAGGTATCAGAGAAGGCTTCCTAGAGGAAGGCACTTAAGCTGAACCCTGAAGATTGTGTAGGGGTTCACCTGGCCGTGGCAGGAGTGAAGGGCTCTGGGGTGAAATACAGTGATCCAGCAGGGAGGAGCAGGAGAGGAGTACCTTGCGAAGGACCTCTGAGACATGTTCAGAATTAAAGCTTCACACAAGTTCAGTGGGAAGCCCTTGAAGGTTATGTCTTCTAACTCATCTCTTTGAAGGATCACTCTGTAGAGAATGGATTCAGGCTGCTGGAGGAGTCAAAGCTGGAGTAAAGGTAGGGAGGCCAGCTCTTCTAGTTGAGAGATGTTGGAGTCTCCACTGTTAGTGGTGCTGCAGACAGGGAAAAGTAGTAGGTGGAGTCCAGAAATCTTAGGAGATCATATCAGTAGGACTTAGAAATTGATTTAATTTGTGGGGAGATGTCAGAAGTAACACAGATTTCTAGCATGTGCAAGTGCATGACACTGTTTGTCCAGGAGGAAATACCTGATCAGGAGCCAGGGTTAGGCTTGGACTGGGGCGACTGATTTCAGGTTGAATATTCTAGCTTTCAGGTGAGAGTGAAGGTGATTTGGTGCTTGCTGTTACCGTTTCAAAAGGTGGTGTTACCCACATTATTTATTGGGAAAGAGGCTTGGCTAAGTCAGGTGACTTCCCCAAGACTACATAGCCGGAAAGGACTGAGCCTGAGGCTGAACCAGTCTTTTGACTCTTAAAGCTTTGCTTTTGAAGGCATACCACGTGCCTGTGCACTAAGTATGCAACATTGACCTGAGCTAACCAATCTTCACTGTGCTCACTCTGCTGTGCTCCTCCATGCACATGTGTCTGCCACATTATCTGCTCTGATAGCCAGAACCTGGCTGTTTTGAGACCTTCATGGACATAGAAAGGAGAGCCTTCCTGGCCCTTACCCACCTGGGATTCGAACACTCCAGAGGTCTTTTCATTTACTGTCCACTCACTCATTCTCACCCTGTTCCTCTCACTCCTGACATTTATTGAACATGGGGTACCCAGTGTGAGCCTGGAAAAGACCATGAAGGAACAAAGTCTTTGGCGTAAGACTTTGCACTTTGAAAGCATTTAGCACATAGTACCTCTTTAGTCTTCATATCAGCTGTAGAAGAAAGGACATGTGTATATTGCTTTAGTGAATGTATTTAGGGTGGGTACCCAGTATGAACAAGGCTGGAACTTGGCTGATGATACAGGAGTGAACAAGTCATGGGCCATGGAAGACAGACAAAGGGAGGATGTTAGTATGTGTTCATTGCACAGATGAGAAAGCTGGTGAGAGATTAAATGATTAATGGACTTACTTTGAGAGTTTCTCAAAGCCTGAGTTCTCTGAATAAGGAATCACTTGAACCATTTGTTAAATAAAAATAAACTCTACATCTTAGACCTGTGAGTCGAATCTGTAGGGTAGAGCCTTGGGTGATTCCTTTGCTGCTGAAAGCTAATAAGTGAGCTATTTGAGGGATGAACCTTTTCTAGCTCTCTTGCCAGAGATTTTCCACTCCATCTGTCTGCCCCTCATTCCAGGGATGAGAGAACTAATGCTAGTGGATGAGAGAGTAGATGCACCAGCCTTTACTATAGGGATGTACAGGTGGCAGAGGCAGTTTTTGCTAGCCACAGACCATAGGGAATTCTCTACCCCAAGGCAGAGTCCCTGGAAAGTCAGGGTACCAGGAGCCTGCTTAAAGCTCTCCCCTTGCAGATAAGGGAAACTAACCAGTAAGACAGGTCAGGGTTCAGAGTGTGGACTTTATCTGGAGTGAAGGTCCTGGTAGGATAGCTCTTTGCTGGATTATGAGGGGCTCGGGAGTATTTCTTTGGCCTAGATCTCAAGAAGGCCTATCACAGCCTGTGTATAGTGCACCTTTTTATCTTTCTCTGTCTACCTGCCTGTCAAAGATGCATGCATATTATGTATTTTATATACATAAATAATATTTGTATATTTGTGTAACTATATTTTTTACATGTCATACTGGTTCATGAACCCATGTAATTTATATACTATGTGTGTATTTTGTGCATGTGTATATATGTATGTATGTAAGAGAAAATAAAGGCCAGGTAGATCCACAAGTCATTTAACTTTTTGTTTAAGAACACAGAACTTGAAGTCAGACTAACTTTATAAACATCTTAACTGTATTTACTTAGCCTCTGTTTACTCATCTAAAGATGGGGATGTGCTACCTCCTTCACCAGGCTTTTGGAAGATTAATTGAGGTGTTAATACAGATCCTTAGCATGGTCCCTAGTAAGTAATAAGAAACATGATATCCACAGAACATGGATATCTAGGCCTTGCCCTCATTTACACAGTTGACTTTGTGATGGGTGTAAGGATAAAGAGGCTAGGAACCTTTGAAAGCTACAAAAGACATGATGTTTGCTTATTACGGCTTTTTTAACTCTAGAAACCTGTCCTACCTGACTACTCTGAGTTCAAACGCCTCTGAGGGCTCTGAGTGAAGCAGAAAGGCTTACACGTTATGGACAGTGGTGCCTAGGCAAAGACTTAATGCTGCATCTGGAGAGGCTGACACCACTGAGCTTCAGCTATCAAAAGCATAAGCCCAGCAGCACCAGAGCCTTTGTCTTCTCAAGGGAAACCACAAATCTATATTTTTTAAATGTAAAATTGCTTAGCAACTAATTTAAAAATATATATATATATATATACAGTCACACATCTGAAAATATCACAAGCCGACAGAAAGGTTATATAGTCTCTCTGTATAACCTCTATAAGCATTGCCTTGCTTTATCACCCCCCTTTCTAGCTGAGGATGAGGAGAATTTGCAGCATGTCTTTACAGAGTGCCTGCTGTATGCGTGGCACTGCACTAGGATGTACAGGGAAGTCCATTCTGTAACTTTTGTCTGCTAGCACACCAGGTAGTAGAGAGCAGTGTGGAAGGGCCAAGCTTGAGTGTTGGAACATGGGCTGCACTGGAAATAAGAGGAGGAGTAAGATGGAAGTTCCCAATGCGTTACTGCACAGATACTATAAAGTGAAAGGAAGCAAAGTATAAACTAATATAAGCAATAAAGGAAAATAAGAATAGTTTAAATGTACTTACTAAAAGAAACACAGAAAGAAGGCAAAAATGAATAAAAATGGTTACTTTGGGAGGAATAGAATGAAAGGATAGGGATCTTTCTGAATATACCTAAAAATCTTTATTTTGAGTTTTCAACCATGTAGATATTTAACATATTCAAAAAATGAAATTAAATAAGCCTGAAAAGGCAAAAATTAAGGATACACATAAAAAGAGAATCCAAAATGTATTTAATAATCACTAACATAAAAAAGAATCCCAAGTACTGTAACTTTCTGCACAGGACTTTAGTGAGATATTGTTTAAGTGCAAAAGAAGTAAAGCAAATCTTGAATTTAGTAGGTTAATTTTTGCTAGTGACATTGATATCACAACTCTAGAAACCATCTTGTCTGTATTATAGAATAGGCCAAAGAAATACTTTGGTATTGTTTGGAAACAGGAATCTTACAGGAAACGGAAGATAAAATATGGAATGGGAAAAATGAGGGAGAATTCTGTCATGTTGGGTTCAAATTGGAAATATCAGTGTGAACTCAGAATTTCATAAGTATTTCTTAGCTCTATTCGTTGAAAGGGCCTGAACAGAGGCACAGCTCAGTACCAGTGAGCATCTAGCAACCACATCTTTCTCCTCTCAGGAGCCGGAACTCCTGAGAGAAATGTTTGGTTCTAGGTCTGACATAGGGTCAGCATGAGGTGAACCTGTGTTGGTAGTGTCTTTTTATGTCAGAGAGCCAGGATACGATAAAATACAGATGGGGACATGTTACAGGGACATAGGAACTGATTTGTAGAAGTTCCCACTGGCCAAATTGGGACACTTTTAACACTGAAAAGGATTCTGGGCTGTAATGCATTACTTTGGGAGAAGAAAACAAGATCTATGGGTTCATAGCACTACTATAGAAAAAGAATAAAGTTACCTACTAATGGCTACAGAACAGGGTTGGAGATTTAGCTCAGTGGCAGAGCGCTTGCCTAGCAAGCACAAGGCCCTGAGTTCAATCTCTATCACCCAAATAAATGAATGAATGAATGAATGCAAGCTACAGAAGGAATAATAGAAATAGCAGATTTCCATTTTTGTAGCCATCAGTGCAATTAAAACCTGAATACTGAGGTTTTGGTTTAGAAAAAAACAACTCTACATTAACGTGTTTTGATAGCATGCATGCCATAGGTTCACCACAGCTAGTATAGAGGAAAAGGGATGAAGGCTATCATAAATTCAGAGCAGGAATTCGATCACAATGTTGTCTTCAGTTCCAGTGAAGTCAGCTAATATATTCAAGTAGTAAGGGGTGAATTTAAAAAGTTGCTTGAATCTACATGATGAGAAGATTATAAAGGACTTGCAGGCCCCTTTAGCGCAGGGTCTCCCACTCCCAGGCCATGACCTGTTAAGTGCAAGGTACCTGTTAGGAAGCAGCGAGCCACCTCCATTTCTCACACTACCTCCTGAGCTCTGCCTCCTGTCAAGTCAGTGGTAGCATTAGATTCTCTTATTTTTTGATAATTTTTTTTATTAATACATGTTTGCAGTACACACAGTTTGCAATCATCTTGGAGAGTGGGTACATGTATATAATATAGCTTGTTTCTTTTTTAATTTCCTTCCCCTTCCTCCCCCCCTCAAATCCTGTTCTCCCATTTTTATTCTTGTTGATGTTATTAATCTTAGCTCGTGTTTATGGCATATAATGTTTACATTCATTGAGATTATTGGGTTCCTGTACATGATGAGTTTTATTATATTAAACAATGAGTATTTAACAGGAAAAAAAAATCAAAAAAATTTTGAATGTTTTATATTTAGTGTTTATAAGAAAGCATCAAAATTTTCAACATTGACTTTTTTTGGTGTACAAAGTCTAAAAAAAAATAGAAATAAACTCCTATATAAACTACAATAAAAATACCAGTAGAACTCTATAGCAAAAATAATCTTTACTTCAATTATCTTCTCACGCTCACAGTGAGTTACTGAGTCAGCTTGCCCAGGAGTTGTCACTCAGCCTAGAAAGGCGATAGTGGGAATCTCAAGAGCTAAGATTGCCTCCTCACCAACGGAAGATCAGACCAAAAGGAAACTGGGGCAGAACAGGCTCGACATTCCCCTCTAGAATGTAGAGGGGGGATCAGGCCAGACTGTCCCAGTGAAACCTTTCCCCCACGTTTTAAATACGGCTGCTGCCACTAATTGCCCTTTAACTCGCAGTTGGGGTCCCGTAATTTGAATAGGCCTGACTATTTCCTAGATATAAACTAGATTTCATAAATAGACCCGTTTTACAGCATTTTACATTTTGGTTAGTATCAAAGTCCATCCACTACAGGACACTCTAACATTTTCCCTAGCACTGTCTGCCTTCTAAAATAACAAACCACAATAGTCAAAACAAGTCAAACAGGTCAAGCAAGGAGCATCAGTAAATTCAGTAACTGGTAAGTCCAAATGCAGCATGTACAAAAACAGGAATATAAGAACTTGTCTAATAAAATTTTGCACCAAAGAAACACCATAATCTTTCCATGTTCTCAATTTAAATCTCACTTAACAAAAGGACAAGGCATAAAAATTCAAGGCATAACAGACAAGGCGTGAGCAACTGAAAAACGAGAATGACAATTTCTGATTACCTAAATGACTCACAATCCAGAATCTATGAAAGGCAAAAGGAAAAGCAAACTCTTACCTCCTCTAATTGTCTCGGTGTGAACCTCCAAATGATATAGGGGAAAAAAATATAATTCCCAACCTGCTAGATAATAGTTACGCTGAGTTCATGTTCCCCAAAATCCGAACAATGAATTCTAAGGAACAAAGGAAGTTAAGAGTAGGAAATTTGAGAGAGAAAGAGAGCTCTTGAGACACAGGAGGGGACTTGAGTGGGTTGCCCTCTTTACTTCAATTACCACACCTAAGGCCATCTTCACATATGACAGCAGCAGCACGTTCTATACACATGTATCGCTTACACTGACAGCACATGAGTTTTGTTTTCCTGGCTTTTTGTAGGACGTAGGTGACATCTCACTGGTCTTGCTGTTTTGTCAGGAGGCTTTTATTATATTATACAATGTGTAGTGAACAGGAATATAAAATAGCAGTAAAATAAAGTACTAAACTTTTTATGTGTATTGCATGTTGAGGATAAACAACACCAGCTGTGTACTTGCTTACAAAACCTAAAAGATAACATCAGAAATGAATTCCTGTGTGAACAACAATGAAAATAAAAATACAAAAATCTGCCACAGAAATAATCTTTGCTTCAATTATCACCCCCCCAAGGCAGTCTTCACACATGACAACTGCATGTTGCATGTATGCCTCTCACTTACCTTGACAGCACATATGTTTACTTTCCTGTGTTCTACTCCATTCGTTTTTTGGTTTTTTTGGGTTTTTTTTTTTGTTTTTGTTTTTGTTTTTTGTTTTTTTTTTGGTGCCGGGGATCGAACTCAAGGCCTTGTACTTGATAGGTACACAGTCTAACCACTGAGCTAAATCCCCAGCCCCTTTACGCCATTCTTGTCACCTCTCTTGTCTTCCACTTTTGTCAGGAGCTTCCTACTATATTGTACAACGTGCACTTAGCAGGAAAATAAGATACCAATAAAATGTCAAATATGCAATGAGTGTTTAGAATAAATATCAACACTTTCACATCAGCTGTCTACTTACAAAACCTAAAAGATAACATCAGAAATAAATTCCTATGTGAAGTACAATGTAAATACAAACAGAAGGCTACCACAAAAATCTTTGCTTCACCTGTCATCCCCAAGGCAGTCTTCACACGTGACAACTGCATGTTCCATGCACACGTCTTGTTTACACTGATAAAACGTATGTTTTGTTTTCCTGTCCTTTTTTGTAGACACAGTTGATACGTTGTTGTTTCTCCTGTTGTCTAGTAGTGGGTCTTTGTGATGCTGGATTTGTCTCTTCACCTGTCAGCTCACCAATGTGCTCTACAATTTTTTTGCATAGTTTTCTTGTGCACTTGTTATTTTCTTTGTAAACTATCTAACTATCCCACATATGTTTAGGATCAAGGAAAACACAACCATTAGCCAATCCTTTGTGCTTTGAATGATGTCATAGTTGCTACATAATTCATCACCAACATCAATTCCACCTTTGGTTTTGTTGTAGAAAGTTACCATCTCAGGCTTCTGTTTTGTGGAGGTTTCCCCATCAGTATTTCTGTAATGGTGGAATATTGACATGTTGACATCAGCAGTACCAGTTTGTTTTTCTTTGCCACCTTATGAAGCCAATGTTATATCTTTCTGAAATCTAAAGATTGTACTATACCATTCTCTATTTTGAAATTGCAAACATTTCATTTTGTATTCCACCTGTGTTCTTGTGTACAGTTCCTATGCTGGTCAACTTGTGCTCTGTTAGCAAATGTAACATCAATTGGAAACTGGTAAACCAATTGCCAAATGTCATATTCCGATTTAGTTTGGGAGATGAGAGCAACGAGTCTTTTCACAACATCGTTTGTTTTATTTTTGTTTTTTTAGTTTTATTTTAATGGTACATTTTAGGTATACATAATGATAACACTCATCATAGGGAATTTGTACCTGTACGTGATATATCTTGCTGCTCCTTTTTTTCCCATTCCCTTCCTTCCCTTCAGTCGTTCCTCCCCTCCTTATTCACAAAAACTGTTTCTATTTTTTCCTTCTCTTCTTTTTTCTTGTCCCTCTGTTCCTTTCCTTCTCCCCCCTCCCTTGTTCTCCTTCCCATTTAAACAGTTTCTTCCCTTCCCAACATAATACATTTTAGTCCTCATTTACACTTTCTGTTTCTGTCACCAGGGAAACAATGTGGTATTTAAACATGTGTGTCCAATTTATTTCACTTAAGAGCATGATCTCAAAATGTATCCATTTACCTAGAAACACCTCAAGCTTGTCATTCTTTATGGCAGAGTAGTACTCCATTGTATTAAAAAAAACACATCTTCTTTATTCATTCATCAGTTGATGGGCATTTGAGCTGTTTCCAAGATTTAGCTATTACAAACTGCGCCGCTATAAACATGGATGTGTATATATTGCTGTGGTATGATGCACTTAATTCTTTCAGAAAGATACCAAGAAGAGGAGTAGCTAGGTCAAGTGAAACCTCTAGTCCTAGTTTTTTAAGGAATCTCCACACTAATTTCCACAGTGGTTGCACCAGTCTGCATTCCCACTAACAGTGCAAAAAATCCCTTTTTCTCCACAGTCCCTCCAGCATTTGTTATTGGCTAATTTCTTGATAATATTCATTCTTCCTGGAGTGAGATGGAATCTCAGTGTTGTTTTATTGATCTCTCAAACGAAGTGATGTTGAACATTTTTTCATATGTTTATTTGCTGTTCCTGCTGCTTCATCTGAGAAGTGTCTGTTCATTTCAGCTGCCCATTTTTGGGTTGGGTCTTTAAATTTCGGGGTTCTGATTATTTTGAGTTCTTTTTATATTTGAGATATCAGCCCTTTGTCAGAGGAACAGCTGGCAAAATTTTTTTCCTACTCTGTGGGCTGTCCCTTTGCTCTGTTGGTGGTTTCTTTTGCAGTACAAAAGCTTTTTAATAAGATGAGATCCCAGTTGTTGAGTCTTCATGATATTTCCTGGGCAGTTGGGGTTTTGTTCATAAAGTCTTTGCCTACTCCTTTGTCTTCAAGAGTTCTACCTATTCTGTCTTCCAGAAGATTTAGTTTTTCAGTTATAATATTTAGATCTTTGATCCACTTTGATTTTAGCTTAGTGCATGGAGAAAGATATGGGTCTAGTTTTAATCTTCGGCATGTAGAAAGCCAATTTTTCCAGCACCATTTATAAAGAGGTTATCTTTCTTCCAGTGGAGGCGTTTGGCCCCTTTGTCAAAGACAAGGTGACTGAGAGTGTTTGGACTTGTTTCTGCATCTTCTAATCTGTTCCATTGGTCTTCAGGCCTGTTGTTTTTTTCGTTTGTTTGTTTTTGTTTTTTCCAGTACCATACTGTTTTTCTTACAGTAGCTTTGTAATATAATTTCAGGTCATGGATTGTGATGGCCCCTGCTTTGATTTTGTTGCCCACAATTGCTTTTGCTATTCTAGGTTTCTTCTGGTTCCAAATGAATTTTAGGATTGCTTCCTCTAAATCTGTGAGGTATGCTATTGTTATTTTAACTGAGATTGCATTCAATCTGTATAACAATTTTGGGAGTATGGTGTTGTCACCATATTGATTCTTCCTACCAAGAACAAAGGATATCTTTCCATTTTCTGATATCTTCTTCAATCTCCTTTTTCAAAGTACTGTGTAGTTTTCAACATATAGACTTTTTATTTCCTTTGTTAGATTGATTCCTAGGTACTTCATTTTTTTGGATGCTATTGTGAAAGGTATTGTTTCCCTAATTTCTCTCTTGGTGAGTTTGTTGTTTGTGTACAAGAACGCTATTGAGTGTTGACTTTGTACCCAGCTGTGCTGCTGAATTTGGTTATTAAATCTAGAAGTCTTTTGGCAGAGTTTTTGGGGTCTTCTATGTAGAGTATCATGTTATCTGCAAATAAGGATAATTTAACTTCTTCCTTTCCTATCTTTGTTGTTTTTATTTCTTTCTCTTGTCTAATCTCTCTGGCTAATGTTTCCAGAACTGTATGGAATAAGAGTAGTGAGAATGGCCATCCTTATCTTGTTCTGGATTTTAGAGTGAAAGCTTTCAGTTTTTGACCATTTAGTATGATGCTGGCTGTTGGTTTGTCACAGATGGTTTTTATCAGATGGGAGATAAAGACCTTCTGTTCCTATTTCCTTCAGGGTTTTTTTTTTTTTTTTATGTGAATGGGTGTTGACTTTGTCAAATGCTTTTTCTGCATGTGTTGAAATAATCATATGATTTTTGTCCTTGACTCTGTTAATATGCTGTATCACATTTATTGATTTGCATATGTTGAACCATCCCTGCATCCCCAGGATAAATCCTACTTGGTCATAGTGTATAATATTCTTGATGATTTGTTGCATTCTGTTTACCAGTATCTTACTGAGGATATTTGCATCTATGTTCATTAATGAGATTGGCCTGTAGTTCTGTTTTTTCTTTGGATCCTTCTCTGATTTTGGCATCAGGGTAATGCTTGCTTCCAGGAATGACTTTGGGAGTACTGCTTCCCTTTCAATTTCATTAAAGAGTTTGAGGAGAAGTAGCATTAGATCATCTCTAAATTTCGTGTAGAATTCAGCAGTGAATCCATCAGGACCTGGGCTTTTCTTTGTTGGTAGGTTTTTAATTACTTCTTCAATTTCAGGGGCTGATATTGGATTATTTAGAGTTTTTATATCTTCTTGATCAGTTTTGGTAATTCATATGTATCTGGGAATCTGTCCATTTCTTCTATGTTTTCCATCTTACTAGAATAGAGGTTCTCAAAGTCAGTATTGAAGATCTTCTGGATTTCTGCAGGATCTGTTGTGATTTCACCCTTTTCATTCTTAAGTGCATGAATTTGGGGCTGGGGATTTAGCTCAGTGATTAGAGTGCTTGCTTTGTAACAAGCACAAGGCCCTGAGTTCGATCCCCAGCACCACAAAAAAAAAACCGTGAAACTTAAGTGCATGAATTTGAGTCTTTCCTTTTTTGATAAGGTTCACTAAGGGTTTGTCGATTTTATTTAATCTTTCAAAGAATCAACTCTTCGATTCGTTGATTCTTTGTATTGTTTTCTTAGTCTCAATTGCATTAATTTTGGCTCTGGTCTTTGTACTTTTCTTCCTCATTCGAGCTTTGGGCTTGACTTGCTCTTTTTCTAGAAGCTTCAGGTTCAACATCAGGTTGTTTATTTGAGCTCACTTTGTGTTTCTGATGTAGTTCAGCACTATAAATTTCCCTCATAGGACTGCTTCTATTGCATCCCATAAGTTTTGGTAAGTTGTATTGGCATTATCGTTCAATTGTAGAAACTGTCTAATTTCTTCTTTAATTTCATCTGTGACCCATTGATTGTTCAGGAGGGTGCTATTTAATTTCCATGTGTTCATGAAGTTTTTGTGGTTCCTTTTGCCATTTCCAGTTTCAGTGCACTATGGTCTGATAATATGCATGGGATAATTTCAGTTCCTTTGCATTTACTTAAGCACATTCTGTGAGCTAGTATGTGGTATATTTTGGAGAAAGGCCCATATGCAGCTGAAAAGAATGTGTATTCTGGTGTTGTGGAATAGAATACTCTGTATACATCTAAGTCCACTTGTTCAAAAGTTTGGTTTAGTTCTGATATTTCCGTATTGACTTTTTGTGACAGTGGGTTATTGAGGTTCCCCCATTACAATTGTATTAGTGCTTATTTGGTTTTTCATGTCTGTTAATATTTGTTGTATATAGTTAGGTGTGTTGATATTTGGTGCATATATATTTATGATTGTCATCTCTTCTTCTTGGATCATTCCCTTTACAAGAATGTATTGACCTTCTTTGTCTCTCTTAATCAGTCTTGGCTTGAAATCCACTCTGTCTGCAAATAGAATAGCTATACCTGCTTTTTTCCATGTTCCTGTCTCATGAAGTATTGTTTTCCATCCTTTGACTTTCAGTCTGTGAATTTCTTTTTGAATTAAATGTGTTTCTTGTATGCAGCATATTGTTGGGTCTTGCATCTTCTTACATTCTGCCAGTCTGCTTCTTTTGATTGGTGAATTGAGACCATTTACATTGATGGTTATAACTGATATGTGTTGACTTATCCTTGTCATGTTATTTTCCTGTTGTTGGTTTCCTATTTTTCCCTGTTTAATTACTTGCTTTGCCTTATGAACTCATTCTATTAAGGTTCCTGGAGTTGTAGTCCTTGTTGTCTCTTTCTAGAATGTCCTTCAGAACATCTTGTAGTGCTGGTTTGGTGGTCATGTATTTCTTCAGGTGTTCTTTGTCATGGGAATATCTTACTTCTCCATCAATTTTGAAAGACAGTTTTGCGGGGTATATCAATCTGAGCTACAGGTTGTTTTCTTTCAGGACTTGAAATACTTCACTCCAAGGTCTCCTTGACTTGAGGGTTTGTGTTGTGAAGCTTGCTGTGATTCTGATGGGGTTTGTTTGCATGTCTTCTCATTTTCTTTTCTTTCTTTCTTTCTTTCTTTCTTTCTTTCTTTCTTTCTTTCTTTCTTTTTTAAGTTAAATTCCTGAGTTGATTCTTGTGAATTTCCTATGGTAGGTGGTTTTATTGCTAGTATTGAGAACTGTCTGGAAATGACTACCTCCTCAGAGATGTCTTCCAGGTCTGGCTGGTTTTCAGGTTTTAAGTCTGTTATAAGATCCTGTCCCTTCAATTTATTGGCACTGAGAAGTTGCTGTCTATTTGTTTTTTTTTCCTGGTGCCAGGGATCAAATTCACACCCTTGTGCTTGCAAGGCAAGCACTCTAACCACTGAGCTAAATCCCCAGCCCCTTTGCTGTCTATTTGGCTGGCCCCTGGTTCTTTGGCCCTGCCCTACAGTGTTGTTTATTGCCTTCAGGCAGTCTCAGTCTTGGCATACGAAGAAGAAGAACTGATTAGAACAGTTCTGTCACCTTGGCTAAAGTAGTACAGTCAGTAATAACAATAGCATCAAACACAGCCTAGAAAATGACAAACTGTGGTAACTATTAATTTGCAACCTTTAACCATACAAAGTAGATGTGTCATTATATAATTATATCTAAAATAAACCAGAAACTTGAATATAGTAAATGTGCCCTTAATGTGGTGATTTTACCCTCAGGGGAGAAAATTCAAAAGTGATTTAGGAGGAAAAAATAAAGAAATAGAAGAAGAGGAGGAGATGAGAAACAAGGCTTGAGGACAGGGGAAGATTATACAAACTGGGAAACTAGTAAAGAAAACAGGAGGGAAAGAAAGAAGGAAGAAATAAAAACAAGGACAGAACAAAACAGTAACAACAAAAAACTAGAAACAAATTTCACTTTCATATAAAAACAAGAAAAAAGAGAGGAGAGAAAAAGAAAAAAAAGAGCAAAAAACAGCAACAACAACAGGGGAAAAAAAGGTCCACTTCCAGGTGTGTTGCTGCTATCACTGGTAAACAAAGTAGGCAGGCCCAGGTCCTTGTTGATTAATCACAGCAGTAGATTTATGGCGGGGTAGTGGGTATTCCCAGCTGGGTTCGATAGCAAGGCTTCACCAGTTCCACTAAAGTTCAACCTGGTCTGTGGCTGTGGGGTTGGAACCTGATTTGTTCAGCTAGAGACACACTGTGTGTCTTCTGCCAGCTTGGACTCAGTTCCCTGCCAGTTTGAACTTGGCTCCTTCTGAATTTGAACTTTGCTGTGCCTTGACCCAGCCTGGCCTGGAGAGCCACTGGCTGGTTCTCTGAGTTCTGAGTTTGGCCGCTTTCCAAGATGGTGACCAGCCAGTTGTCTCTCTGGAGGATGTATGAACCCAAATAACTCACCAGCTGCTGCAGTCCACTGTGTCCACCAGTCTGTTTCACTTGTGTGTCTTTCTGTCTTTCTGTGGAGGCCTCTAGGATCACCAGTAGTTACCATGCATCTGCAGGCTCAAGCCACGCCTCCCACACCATGAACCAGGGCACTGGGAGAAAGCACCATCTGTCCACCACCTCCTTCTGTGCTGAGATCTCTCATTTTGCTCTCTCCATGGGCTTCACTTCTTGCTTCAGATCCCTGCTGGGTTCTGGGAACCCACTTCCCTCCTTCTTCTCTTCCTTAAATTGCTATATTCCAGCATCTGGACAACAAATCTTGGAGAGACTGTTTCTCTGCTGTTCACCATTCCACCATCTTTCCGGAAGCTCTGTCATTTATTTTAATACTATATGAATAAGGACCTGGTGGCTGAATTCCCGGGTGCACTTCTAAATTGAAAGCATAATGCCTTCGCACCTACAAGGGCATAAATTTTTCTGCCATATTTTTAAAGTTGTATTTTTTGGGGGGGGGTTGGTTTTTTGTTTGTTTGTTTGTGGTTTTTTTTGTTTTTTTGCATATACAGCCTAAAGCTACAGTGACCATGAAATGCTGCTAGCTGTTCATCAGTAGTGATGTATTCAGATGATGTGTGAATTTCTTGACAGTTACCCACAAATTGTTCAAACAGTGAGCAGATAGCAGCCAGATTATCAGTTCTTTTTCTGTCTGGTAGGTGCTTTCATCATCAGATCTCAGGCAGTTTTGAAGGAAACCAAATCTCATTGTTAGTGTTATCCTACAGACCTGAAGCCCACACCCATAAGTCTTTTACATTCCTGCAGTTTTAGCAAGATCAACCTGTGCCAAAAGAACAATATACCTATGAATGCTTTCAGTTCAGCTTCTGGAGTGTCATAATAAACATATTTTTGTCTTACCAAGTGGGTAAATACAAAGATTGCTTTCTGCATCCCAGGCACAGCTGCTGAGATGCTCAGCTACCATAATGCTACAGTACAAAGTAGAAAAGTACATGATGGATATTTTTATTTCAACTGTTATACCCCAAGGTCTCTTTGTGCCTTTCCTTACTCAAATGAGAGATACCATATGGTATTCAAACTTGTATGTCTGGTTTATTTCACTCAACATTATTTTTCAGGCACATCCATTTTCTTACAAATGTCTCAGAATTTGTCTTTCTTTATTACCAAGTAGTGTTCCATTTTATATAGATACCACATTTTCTTTATCCAGTCGTCTGTTGATGGATATACAGGCTGCTTCCAGGATTCGGCTGCTATGAATTGTGCTGCTATAAACATTGATGTGAATGTATTGCTGTAGAATGATGTCTTAAACTCTTTGAGGATGATACCTAGAAAGGGGATAATTGGGTCATGTGGAATTTCTAATTTTAGTTCTTTGACAAATTTCCATACTGATTTCCATAATGGTTGCACTAGTTTACATTCCAAGCCACAATGTAGGAGTGTTCCTTTTTCACTACAGCCTCACCAGCATTTGTTATTTTTTGATTTCTTGATGATGGCCATTGTTTCTGGAGTAAGGTGGAATCCTAGTGTCTTTTTTTTTTTTGTGGGCGGGGGGGTGCTTGGGATCAAATTCAGTGCCTTGCGCTTGCTAGGCAAGTGCTCTACTACTTGAGCTAAATTCCCAGCCCCCCTAGTGTTGTTTTAATTCGAATTTCTCTACTGGCAGTCCCACTCAAAATACCAACAGCATACTTTAGATTTAGAGAAAACAATCCTAAAATTCATATGGAACTAGAAGAGACCCAGAATAGCAAAATCAATGTTGGGCAACAAGAGCATAGCAGGAGGCATCACAATACCTGAATTCAAGCTATACTACAAAGCAGTAGTGGTAAAAAGTCATAGTACTGGAATAAAAACAGGTATGTGGATCAGTGAAACAGAATAGGGGGTACAGAAACATCCCTAGACATGTTGAGCTATTTGATCTTTGACAAAGGGACCAAAAACGTACATTGGATGAAAGATAACCCATTCAAAAAATGATGATGGGAAAAATGGATAACTGCCGAAGATTGAAACTGGTCCCCTGTCACCTTGTACTAAATTAAAATCAGGATCAAAGATCTAAACATTCAGTGAAACTTTGAAGCTACTAGAAGATCAAATAGGTAAAATACTTGAAGTCATAGGTGTAGGAAAGGATTTTCTAAACAGAACAGCAGTTGTGCAAGAAATAACAGCAAAAATCAACAAATGGGATTACATCAAATTAAAAGCTTCTCTATAGCAAGAGAATCAATTAGTAGAATGAAGAGACAACCTACAGAATGGGAAAAAATTTTTGCCAGCTATTCCTCAGACAGAGGACTAATACATATCTAGAATATATAAAGAACTCAAAAATTGGACCACCTGAAATAAAAGACCCAGTCAAGAAATGGGCAAGTGAAATGAACAGACTCTTCACAGAAGAAGAAGTACAGATGGCCAACAAATGCATGAAAAAATGTTCAGCATCTCTGGCCATTAGAGAAATGCAAATTAGGTTCTCATAGGCACACAAATCCTACTGTAAATGACAAGTGTGAGGCATTTAGGTTCTGCATTCCTTATGAGAATCTGATCCCAAAACCACCCCCACTTGGTCCTGACTGACTAGCTATAGGGGGTAGGTAAGAGGTTGAGTCAGAAAATTGTCTCAGTGGTGTCATTTAGAGAGCGCAAATTTGGAGGGAAGTTCTCTGCTCTCCAGGGCTTTCCCTAAAACCCCTAGGTTTAGGCTGAGTGGAATCTGAGCTTTGCTGCCAAATTTTAATGGGACAAGGGAGAAGCCACCTCTATTTCATGTCAAACTACCTACCTTTTTCCTTTGTCTCCTCCCTTGTCTCTCAGATTATAACCTTCCAAGGCCTTCCTTCTAAATCCAGTGCTCAGATTCAAAATCCAGTTGACCCAACAGTTAAGCCATTCTTCCCATCCACCCAGCCTGTCTTCTATAGGCGTTTCTTCTTCCTCCAATTCCTTCTTTAAGCTCTCAGAGAGAGAAAAAGTCACATAGCCTCTGTACTTGTGTTCTAGTCTCCTTGTTCCCTTTGTGCCTGCCCCAGCCTGTGAGTAAGTCTTTTAGAGGAACTTCCAGTGGCTGTTAGAATGGTCCTTGTCCATGTCCCTGACATTTTTCTATAGCTAGATACATACACACTCACTTTATTTGCCGTCGATTATATGGAGTTCCTCATACTCCAGATCAGATACAAGCCAAACCAGGTTGAGCTCAGCAACAGAGTACATGCTTAGCTTGTGCACAGCCCTGGATTTACCCCCAACCCAGCACCAAAAAGAGAAAGGAAGGGAGTGAGACACCAGGTTTAAAAATGCATCTTCTGGACTTTAATATGGGTACAGGAAGCCAGCCTTCCTGCCAGGGCCAGGAAGAGCAAGGCAAAGAGGAGGCTTGAGATATCTCGAGATAATACAGGCTTTCTCTGGAGGTAGTGAAGAGAAATTCAAGCCCAGCACAGGTAACCTGGTAGTGGGTATTATGAGTAGACTGAAGACAGCAGATGAGTAGTTGGACCAAGAGACTGTTAAAGGTCATTTCTGGGAGTCCCTTTCTGATGGGGCGGGGGAGCTTCTGGTCACTAAGTATTTATACCACAGATCTACATGTTTTCCTTCTCCACTTGTATCCCTGTTGCCAAACAGTATCTGGAGTAGTGCTGTCCAATAGAACTCTCTGCCGTGATGGAAATGTTCTAATCTGTACCATCTTAACGGTATGGTGGCCACTAGCCATATGTAGCTGATTAAGTGCCTGGAATGTAATTAATGCAACTGAGAAACTGTTTAATTTTACTTACTTAAACATTAAAATTTAAATAGCTACATGTAGTTTACGGCTTATTGTATGAGATAGGTCTAGATTCTAGAACATGGGGGTCTGGGGATTTAGCTCAGTGGTTAGAGTGCTTGCGTCGTAAGTACAAGGCCCTGAGTTCGATCCCCGGCACAAAAAAAAAAAAAAATAGATTCTAGAACATGGTAGAACCTCTGTTGCATGAGTGGAGTTGAATTTTTACCATGAATGGGGAGGTGGGGAATGGACAGGGAATGATGGAAGAGGGTAATGTGAAGAAAGCCAGAAGTTCAACTTCTGAAAATTTACCTTTTCTGGCTTGTAGATATAGTAACAGGGAATAGTGTAGGAGGAAGGACCAGTGTGGGCAAAACCAGAAACCAGAAATGATCACAAATGAAGGGAGTATGGTAGCCAGTAGGGCTCAAAAATAGGACCGAGTGCCTACTGTGTCAGGCATGGTGGACACTGGGCAGCAGCACTGCCTCTGTCTTCCTGGACCTTCCAGCCTTGTCCTGGCAGCTGTACTGACAAACTGACAAGCAGGCAAGCATTGCCATTGAGTGTTCATGTGTCAGGAAGGCTGGGTGCCAGAATATGTGGAAGACACCCAAGGGCCACTCAACCAGGCATCAGGCTGCACTTCCTGCTTAGGCACCAGGTTGATGGCCTAGGTTGGAAACAGGATGACCTCTCTCCTGAGTATATGGGAAGCTTAAAATGAGTTTTAAACTGCAAAAAACTTGGGTAAATTTGTATTTTAGTAGGTTCATCTGCTGTGGCCAGTTTCCACCCTTGGGTCCTTCTTGGCACTATTGTGGTTTTTCTTTTGAACCAATTATCTCCAGTGTCTTGTCTACTTGTCTGGTTTATGTCGTATTTTGTTTTTCTTCCTCCTCTCCTGCATCGCTCTCTCCTGGGCCCTACGCTCTGTTCTTCTTTGATGTCCTTCTTTCTCTGATCCAAAGATCAACCAATAAAAAGCAGTCTCACCTGTCCAGGTAAGAGGGGTGTGCACTGTGAGGAGGGAAGAAATTCTCCTCCTATTTAAAATTTATTTATTTGTTTTTTGAGTAGATAATATCTTCACATGATTCAGAAGTAGAGTACAAAAGAGAATATAATGAGAAGTCTCCAGTTCATCCTCATGCCCGGGCCATCCACTGTCCCTCCTCAGAGGCAGCTCATGTTGTATTTCTTCTATATCCTTCCAGAAACATGTTACCTATTTTTGCATGCTTAAGCAAATAAGTAAAATACTTAAACAATTTTTCTCTTTTATCTACTGTTTTCAATGTATGCATAGTTCTGTATCTTACTTTTTTCCCCCCTCAATAAAATATCATGGCTATCATTCATTATTATATAAAGTGCCTCCTCAGTGTTTTAGGTGGCTGAGGTCTGTGTCATTATATTGGTACAAAATAATGGATTTAACCAACTACCCATTGTGAACATTTAGATTATTTCCAGTATTTTGCCATTACACCCACTGGTTTCATGAATAACGTTCTACTTGGTCATTTGCTAAGATAGAAATTGCCCCTTGGCAGAAGTTATTAATTTGGAAATGTAATTTATACTGTGTTCTGAAAATGAGGGTCACATCAATGATTTGAATTCTTCTGTTCTTTAGGAGTCTTAATTAACAGAGATCAAGCAGTGAATCTGGTTTGGTGATCTGCAATACTTTGAGAGTTTAGGATTTTTAATAGTTTCTAACTAAGGTGCCTCAGGCTGGCCGTGGGCATGGGGCTGATTATGAGGTTGCAGTGTACTAACAGACCCGATTCTTGTTCTCCCATGGTACCCAAAACATAAGTGGAATTTTCAGAGGCACCAGTCTTGCTGTGCCTCTCCTTTCTTAAACAGTGTGCAAATTGCCAGTGACCCAGTAGGTTAGAACTAAATGCCCTGTCACCCTCCTGGAGACTGCTATTTTGGAGAGGTGGTACTCTGAGATGCAAGGAGGTGAAGCTAAAGTGGGAGCTTGTGTCTGCTACAGCCATTGCAGCATTCTGCTATGTTCATGCAGGCTTCTGTATGTGTTTGACCTGCAACATCCTCCCTCTTCCTTTGCAAATCATCACCAAACACTAACTAGCTGTTTGTTTTTTCTCCTGTCTTTTTCTTGCATTCATTTCCCCTGCTGCTCCGTTCTGTTTCATCAGCCCCATTGCAGCCTGGTAAGACCCAACAAGCATGTGTGTATGTGCACATCCCCTTCTTTGTATTGTCTCTTTGTCACCTGACTCCATGAAAGGATATTTCTCTTCACTCCTTGCTGGGTATTAAAGAGATCATACTTGCCCTGCTGGGCCAGTTTCCAGATAGGTGGTGTTGCCAGCAGTATAGACGTAGCTAATCTCTTATCCAAACTGAGCCAGGTTACAAGGTGGGCGGGTCAGTTTTTCATTGTCCAAAACTCAAGGCCCCTTGACAAAGCCTCCTTCTACTGGTCCCCCAATCAGCTTACTGATGGGCTTTCCTTACTCCTTCTCCAGGTTAAGTAGCCTGTCTTCCCTGGGAGATTCTGCACCTGAGCGCAAGTCCCCTTCTCACCACCGCCAGCTCTCTGACACCTCTGAGACAACAGGTAACCACCTTCTTGGTATTACCACATAGAGATAGCAGAGCACACATCCTCGCACCTCAGACATAAAGCATCTTAGTCTTTATATTGAGCACCTAATGTTTGCCAGGCCATGTGTTAATGGTTTATTTAAACTGTCCCCTTACATCAACCTAGAAAGTAGGTTTTATTGTCTTCATTTTACAGATGAGGGAGCTGAGGCACAGAGCAGTTAAGAAACCTGCCAAACTGTCCAAGCTTTTTGGGGACAGAATCAGGGCAGGGACCCAGCTCTGTTTAGCTCTAGAACTCACTCTTGAATCATTACAGAGTGCAGTTATACTTGTGCAGTGCCTGTCACATGCTCACAAGGATAGAGACAGTCAGCAGTCATCACTTTGGTTTCTTTTCATTGTTTAAAGTTCTATAGATGGTGTTCATGTGAATAAAAAGATTTCTTTCTGTCATTTATCCTTCCCTGGACTTGGCAAGGGATCAACCCTGAGTCACCCAGTGTGAGGTGTCCAGCTCTGTGAGAAACAGTCAGCAAGTATTAGTGTCCCATCTGCCGATGTCATTGGTAATAACATGACATAAAGCTTTCCAATCGCCCAACAGAGTATTCTTTTACTGTAATATTAATCTTTGGGAAGGTAGTTGGGCTTAGTCCTGCCCCTTCTTTGACTGTCTCACCCAGACAAACCAAAAGGGACTGACATGTATGAGAGACAAGCACTTTAGCTCCGCAGAGAAGGGTCTTTTCTCATCTGGGATGCAGAGGAGATTGCAGGGGCTTGCCAGTCACTGGGTAGCATGTCGTGTGAGTGGACAAGGTAACCTGGGGAATTGGGTTAGCCTGGGGGGGGCTTCTCGAGGAAGAAATCCACTGAGGCTCTCCTGAGTTGGCCTTGGTTTATGTGTGCCAACCTTCAGAGACTCTGCTGGCCCAGCCCCCTTCTCTCTTACCCCTGCCAGGTCTTGTTCAACGCTGTGTCATCATCCAGAAGGACCAGCATGGCTTCGGCTTCACAGTTAGTGGGGATCGTGTTGTTCTGGTGCAGTCTGTGCGGCCTGGTGAGTACCCCCTTCCCTCCCGCAGTGAATACCTCCTGGAAAGGCACATATTTGTGACAGTGCAACATGACATGTGGGTGGAGGAGCCCTGGGCACCAAGAACGAATTATTCTAGAACTGGGTCCCTGCAGATGTCTGGCTCTGTCTCCACAATGCCAAGACACAAGAGATCGCACATCGTGCTTGCTTCTCCAGTTGGGAGGTATGAAACCAGCAGGACAGCCCTTGGGTCATTAGACAGATACCTGATCACCATCCAGGTGAGCCCTTCATACTGAGTGAGAAGATGTGAGGAAGAATCAGAGGATTCCTTTCTTCATACTAACCTCTACATTATCTGGCTGAGTGCTCAGATAGTCACTTACTACAGAGAGTTAGAGTTCACAGGCACACTGGTCTCAATGGTTCTTAGAACACATTTATTTGCAATCGGTTAACATTAATAAATTGCCAAAAGATGTTGTATATTAGGTACATCACATGAAACAGTATTTGGAAGTTTGTTTGAGTGGGCTATGGTTCAAGGGACATAGTCATTTCCCTTCTGATCACTTTGGAAATTCCTCTTAGGAAAAAGGATTTCAGGAGTAGTCTGAAAGATGGAAATGAAAAAACAAATTGGCAGGATGGGCATTTGGTGGGAAGAGAGTGAAGAGTGGTAGGGCCTCACGAGCATATCCATCATGTGTTCAGTTATGTAAAGAGCTGTGAATAGTCAAAACTCTGTCATATGCTAAGTGGTCACATCATTGTTAGGGACCCAGGCTGAAGAAAACAAGCAGGAAAGAGAGGGTGCAGGATAGTATAAAGCAAGTATCACTCAAAGGGGTGAACTTTTTTATAGTAAGTAGGATCGGGCCAGTGACATGGATCGTCTGTTGGGTTGGCCTGTAGTAGAACACAAGAAAGGGTAAGAGCAGACTGGCATTTTTACCTAGGAATAAAAGGAGAGGGGAAAATATACTCGCAGTAATTTTGGAGAAAAACCTGGGATATGTTTCCAGGAAAAATGAAAAGACAATTACAAACGTCTGGCCAAAACGAGGTATGTGGATCATACAAGGATGCAAATAATTATAGCTTCTTATGTTTGGGAGCTAACTTTCGTCAGTGGCAGGTTTGTTTTTCAAACTATCTGAAAAAACTATCTGAAAAGATAGTTTTATTCTTTGCTTCACTTATTTTTCAGAGTTCCTGGACTAGGATGAGACAGGCCTAGTAGATCAATAAATAACGTACTTTGCCTCTGCCGTCTGTTAGATACAGAAAGTACAGGATCCCCTCCACCAAAATGTGGGTTCAGCTCTCCTTCACTTTTCCCCTGTCATCTTAGGCTGAGTAAAGTTAGATCTAAAGAGGAGAGAATAAAAAGATGATTTGCAATAAAGTAAGAGCCGTGGGGGGGGGGAGAAGAGAAGACTTAAATTGGATTGGCAGTGAAATCACAAGAGTAACAAAGCAGTTGCTGTTGTCTTTTCCAAATACTAAGTTTCTTTAGTTCACTGTGTTTTGCCTCCATCAGAATGGCATACGGGTCCTAGGATGATTGAAATCCTTATTCCTGGGCCCAACCTTAATACTGAATCACTTTTCTGACAAGGGGCCAAGGATACACTTTTAAACAGATCGCCCTGGTGATTCTTATGCTAACGGAAGTCTAAGAACTGCTCAAATTCCTTTGAAGAGTTTTTAGCTTATTTTAATCACTTAAGTTATTAGAAATCATGTCATGTATTTCATATATTCAAGCAAGATAGCGCTTTCCTTTCCAGCTTCATTTCTACAAATGTGTAAGAGAGTTTCAAGCTATTTGCAAATACTTTTCCATAAATAGCACATTTTGGATAAGGGGTGTCTTAATCCCCATATTGAAAAGCCAAATTGAAATGTAGTCATCAATGTACATATCTTTTTTTAATGTACTAGAAACATCTAGATGTGCCTTGTGGGAGTTTTGTTTTGATCAGGTAAATGCAACTTGCAGATTTAATGATCATCTTGGGGCAAATTTACAAAATATAATTTTATGCCTCTCATTAACTTATGTCAGCTGTAGTGTTTCTTGTGCTTCCTGGGTATAAATTAAGCTAGCAGTATAAGCCACTTAAAACTATATGGAGGAGGGTTGGGGATTTAGCTCAGTGGGTAGAGTGCTCACCTTGCAAGCCCAAGGCCCCGAGTTCGATCCCCGGCATAAAAAAAAAACCCAAAACTATATGGAGGTCAAAACCATAGCCACCAGTCAAGTGATAACCTGAAAAGATCAGGAGCATTTTCTTCTAACCACATTCTAGTCAGCCAACATCAGAATGAAGAAACTATAAGTAGTTTAAAACAGTTGTTTTTTAAACAGAAAATAAAGTAATTATTATTTTTGAAAATGCAAGTCCTCAGAATATCTTTATGAACCTGTCACAACTTATGAACTACCAGTTTGAAAACTTGTTTTAATCTCTCCATATTTCTCTTAATAATTACTATTAGTTTACTAATTACACTTAATGCAGTAAACTTATTTTTCCCACTGGATAATAACAACATTTATCTGATCCTAGAACATATCTAGACACTTCACATATATCAGATGTACTCTTCTTGGGGCCTGGCCCTGCCTGTCGCCCACCGTGCTGGTTGTCAGAAGTTGGACTTCTGAGCCAGGGCAGGGGACAAGCAGCAGATGTGACCACGTGGAGTCTGCTGCAGCTTGAAAATCACTTGTCATGGAGCAGAATGGGATGTCCACCTAGCAGTCGAGGTGCTTGTCATAGAAACATGCAATGACATTTCAGAGGGGAAGTGATCTGACGGGAACCAAGGTGTAGGTTCATTGGCTTCTAGGGGAGGTTGTGTGGGGCTCTGCTGACCAGGCCTTCTCCTTACAGGGGGTGCAGCCATGAAAGCCGGAGTGAAAGAGGGTGACCGCATCATCAAAGTGAGTGACCCTGACACCCATCCCTGGAAAAGAGGCAGGCGTGCAGAGGCATCGCTGGCCTTGGCTGTCCTGCCAAAATCCATTTTGATACACTGAGTCTGGTGTGGCACCACAAGAGGGTGCATGATAATCTAGAGAGAGGGAAAGGAGGGAATTAAGATAGGTGGCTTCCATGTTCCAGGCCCTTGTGACTCTAAAGCAGCCAAGCTTTTAGAGTAGATGTTATTATCCCCACTCCATTTATGATAAAAATAAGATTAAGGAGGGGCTGTGAGCCTTCAGGTTCTCAGCTTGCCAGTCTCCCATACCGTACTGACCTTAGATTCTTGGCTGTTCTAAACTGCTGGAATATGCCCTGTCCATTCAGGTCTGTCTTCTGTGTAATGTGTCCTAGAAGCATTAAGGAAATCCTGATGCAGAGAGTCCTGGTCTTCTAGAAAGGAGGAAGTACACTAGGCCAGTTGATACACACATGTGTGAGGCAAATGGGTGGAAAAGCATTAAGGAAGTAAATGACTAAACGAATGAATGAAAAAATAGATTTTGTCCCTGAAAAGTTACACACTGCCTGGGAAGACAAAACACATAGCACATGTAAACAGAAACAAATTCATAATGTGCATTTGAGTAGATAAGTAACCAGAGGTAACTAGAGAGCCCTAGAAAATGACTTCCTAACGAAGTGACATTGAAATGTTAAAGAGGAGCCCCCGGGTTTCTGTCACCATTACTCAGTGTTCTTTGTCCCTCCAACAGGTCAACGGCACCATGGTGACCAATAGCTCACACCTGGAGGTAGTGAAACTTATCAAATGTGAGTTGGAAAGGGGTGAGCACTAAAGAAAGTTAAAAGACTAGTGGGCTGAGAGGGAGGAAGGAGCAGGCCCACTGACCCCGGAGGCTTCTTTAAAGATATTTAATCTTGACTCGGAACAATCCACTTAGAAGGTCACAAAGCCCTATTATCATTTCTAATGGAGACACTTATCAGATAGTTTTATTTTTACTATACTCATCTTTGCCACTCCTATACTGAGACCACATCTCACTAAATACCATTCTGTCCCATCTTCCATTCACAGACATTCTTCTTCATCTATTTCCTGTTTTGAGGGTTGGCGGAAACAAAAATTACTCTCTATTAAGGAAGATCCCACAATCTGCACAGATAATCAAATAGAAGCAACAAATGTGGAGGGAAGAAAGGGTGTGGGAAGTCTTGGGGGTTGGGGTTGGAGGGCTAAAATTTGAGTGCATGGCATTGCCAGTCAGGCAGTGTGCTGGAATTTCACGTTGGCTATTTTATTTAATAAGATAAAGGAGGAAACAAGGGATGGATGAGGTAGCACATGTTTGAGGTCTCTGCCGGAGGGAAGGGAAACTTGGGTTGATGCAGAGTAAGATGGCAGGAATTAGAGAATATTTGGGGCTTTACAAGTGAGAATTTAAACTACAGGATTACAAGTTTAATGAAAGGAGAAGGGAGAAAAGTCCTCTACTTTGTAGCTTGAATGTATGCTGTCCAGAACAATACCACTTGAACAAGCCTCTCCTTGTCTTCCTCCAGCTGGAGCCTATGTTGCATTGACCCTTCTGGGCTCTTCACCTTCATCCGTTGGTGTCTCTGGGCTACAGCAGGAGCCATCAGCAGGAGCTCCCCGAATCACCCCTGCTATCCCATCACCACCACCTCCTCCACCTCTGCCACCTCCACAGCGCATCACAGGACCCAAACCTCTGCAGGTAATGGTCTTCCTAACTCCCTCTCCTCATTCTGTGGTCCTTTTGAAGAGTTCCCCAGTGGAGATTAAATTGACTAAGGTTGTGTTAAGCAGAAACAATCCAAGAGACAAATGAACACAGTGTCTCATGAAAGCTACATAAAAGGACATTCCATGACTGAGTGTCCTCCTCCCATGTGAATGTATGTGAAGTTTTATCAGCCAGCAGTGCGCATTGTGTTCCTAAATATCTGAGAGCACCTTCTCCAGGCATGGACAGAAGGCATCAGTTAGAGACTTGCCAGTCAGTGTTACAAAGGTATGCTGTTAAGTCAGAGTGCAAGGGAACAGCTTCCAAGAGAAAAAAGACTGCCTGGAAGACTGAAATATAGATCTCAGTTGGTGGAGGGAGAGAATCAGACAAAGGGAGGACAGCCTAAAGCCTGTAGGAAGGCTTAAAAGAAGAAAGAATGTAGACAGATATAGGAAACAGGGTTTTCTAGTCGGAAAGAAAACATAGCCAAGCAAGTCCCTGGAGAAGTTAGAGAGTGATTTGCAGTAAATATTTCCAGAAAGTTCAGGAATAAAATCAAAATAAGATTTTATATTGACTTCATCCCAGCAAGGTCCTGAGTGTATATGCAAAACACACCATGACCCAGGCTTTATTCTCATACCCTTCCTGCCCAGGAAGCAGCACGTCCTAGAGAGCATGCTACTGAGCCAGTCTCCAACTCTCACTCAGTTCTCTCTTCCATCCCTAGGATCCTGAAGTTCAGAAACATGCCACCCAGATCCTCAGAAACATGCTAAGGCAGGAGGAGAAAGAGCTACAGGTGAGGTCACTGCTGAAGGTAGCCTGGCCATTGCCTTAGTGAAAAATACTGTATCTGTGCAATCTGCCAATGTGTACAGCTCAATTTACAGTTCATATCCTATCACCATCAAACTTTCAAAATACCACTTTAGGATTACTGAAGAGTTGTCATTTGAATTTGTTAAAGCAGAGTACGGTGGCGTAATCCTGTAATCCTAACACTTGGGAGGCTGAGGCAAAAGGATCATTGTGAGCTCAGTGCCAGCCTTGGCTACATAGTGGGTTCAACACAAGCCTGGACTACACAGCAAGACCCTATTTCAACCCTCCTTCCCCCCTCCCAAAAAAAAAAAAAAAAAAGAATTGTTAGAACAGAATTTTACCAATAGAGTACATAGGATAACTGAGTTCCACAGGTGATAGATTAGGCTAGTGAATAAATGACGAAGCAGATACACAGAAATGAGGGAACATTAGAACTGAGGAGCATCGGAACAAGTTGGAGTTGATATTGGAGGTTTCCAGGGAAGGAAGAATAAGATGCATGAAAGGTGAGGATGGGTAGTAAGTCCTGGGCCAAACTGATAAGATCAGGGCACTGTACGTGGATGGGATGAAGAAAAATTTGGGGGCCAAGAAAGTCATTTGAACAGAGAACAGTCAGAAGATTGGTTTGACTGGAGTGGAATAACCAGAGTTCTACCATAGCTGTGGCTCGTGGCAGTCTCCTCACTCCTTCATTTCAGCTCAACACACTTCTTTCAGTGCTCATTGTGTGTATTGCCTTCTAATGTGTTTAAAATCTAATGAGGGAAATTCAAATTACAGTAAAAGGAAGAATAGGAGGAACAAAGAGTTGGCACTAAGAGAGCAATGAATTTAGCCATGGAACATGTGGGAGAAGGCTTCACAGAGGAGAGTATTCCATTGGGCTTTGAAGAGTGGAACTTCACTATTCAAAAGAGATGAGGGAAGAATGCTAGTGAGTGGATGCTTAGGTTAAATACATTCATTTATTCAACAAGCATTGAGTCTTGCTGTGTGCTAGGTACTCTGTGTGTTAGGGTGATAGATGAGGGTAGTGTTGGGGGCAAAAGTTAGAAAGATAAACAAGAGATGAAACTTTGAGGAGTTAGTAATCTTAGAGAACATGGATGGATAAGTGGAAATGTACTACATGATAAGTGATTTTATATATATGTGTATATGTATATATAGATCTCTCTCTCAACACAAAGTAATGAAGACACTGATGCTGGTGTAAGAATAAACCCATAGGTCCATGAAATAGAATCCGGAGTCCAGAAATTAACATGTACATCTACGGTTAGTTGATTTTCAACAAAGGAACCAAAACCATTCAATGGAGAAGAAATCACCTTTTCAGAAAACGATATGGGGACAACTGGATATCTACAGGCAAAGAATAAGTCTGCACTTAATCTCACACAATGAACAAAAATTAGCTTGCCGGGCCTAGTGGCACATGTCTGTAATCCCAGCCCTTGGAAGGCTGAAGGAGGAAGATTGCTGCAAGTTCAAGGCCACCCTGGGCTACGTAGTGAGTTCAAGACCAGCCTGAATTACAGAGCAAGATCTTGTCTCAGAAAACAAAACAAAACAAAACAAAAAAACAAAAATTAACTCAAAAAGGGTGAAAGAGTTAAATGTAAGAGCCAAAACTTTTTAAAAACTGTAAAAGTCTTAGAAGAAAATAGGTATAAATCTTCATGACCCTGATTAGGCAGTGGTTTCTTTAGTATGACACCAAAAGCACAAATAGGACTTGGGGTGTAACTTAGTGATCGAGTGCCTACCATGTATGAGGCCACAGGTTCAATCCCCAGTGCCACAGAAAAACAAACAAAAGCACAGACAACCTGAATAAGATAATGGATTTCATCAAATTAAACACTTGCCAGACACAGTGGCACCAACCTGTAATTCTAGGCTGTTTGGGAAGCTAAAGTAGGAGGGATCACAAGTTCGAAATCATCTGGGTAATTTAGTGAGACCCTGTCTCCAAATTAAAAATAAAGCTGAGCATAGTGGCGCACGCCTATAATCCCAGCACTTGGGAGACTAGGCAGGAGGATCGCCAAGAGTTCGAGCTCAGCCTAGTGTGTTCAAGGACAGCCTGAGGTAGACAGTAAGACCCTGTCTCAAAAAACAAAAAAAATAAAAAAATAAAAATGGGCTCAGTAGTGAAGCACCTCTGAGTTTGGTCCTCAATACTACCAAAAACAAAAAAGGAAAGAAAGGAAAGGAAGAAAGGAGGGAGGGAGAGAAGGAGACAAGGAGAGAGGGAGGGAAGAAAGAAAAAGAGCAAATGGCTAATAATTTGTGAAAAGATGCTTGATATTGTCAGTTACGGGGAGCTGCTAATCAAAATGACTGTGAGATACCACTTTATAATCAAAATAATGGAAAATATCAAATGTTGGTAAGTATGTGGACAAAACTGAAAAATATTTGTTTATATTTTGTTTACATATGCACCAACCTGATCTGTTCTCACCACTGGGTGAGAATATAAAGTAGTGCTGCTGTGCTGGAGATAAGCAGTTCTTTAAAATGTTAAACCGAGATACTATGTGACCCAGCAATTCCACTCCTAGATAAGTACCCAGAAGAATTAAGAATATATGTTCCAGGGGCTGGGGATTTAGCTCAGTGATTAGAGTGCTTGCCTTGTAAGCACAAGGGCCTGAGTTCGATCCCCGGCACCACCAAAAAAAAAAAAAAAAAAAAAAAAGAATATATGTTCCAATAAAGCTTGTACATAAACATTCGGAACAGCTTTATTTTATTAGTCAAAAAGGAGAAACAACCCAAATGTCCATCCTATAATGAAAAGACAACCAAAGTGTTGTATATCAACACAGTGGGTATCATTCAACCATTAAAAAGGTGAAATACTGATACATGCTGTAACAGCGCAGAACCCTGAAAACATGCTAATTCAAAGAAGCCAGATAAAAGTCCACAAATTGCATGACTCTGTTTGTATGGAAAGTCCAGGCAGGTTCATAGAGACTAAGATGAGTAGTTGCCAGAGGGTGGAAGAAGGGGACGTTGTCAATGAGTGATTATAGATGCTAGCTTTCTTGTTGGGGTAATGGGAATGTTCTGGACTAGATAGTGGGGATGGTTGCACAATTGTGTGACTGTATCTAAAGTCACTGACTTACATACTTTAAAATTGTGACACTAGTGTTATATGAATTATATCTCAGTGACAATTGTTTTAAAATTTCAATGCTGTGATAGCTCAGGCAAAGGAATAATTTATTTGTGTAGTTATCAGAAGGGTTCTTGAGGTGATGCTTGAGCTGGCTTCAGTCTGCTGTGACTAGAACATTGAAAATGGTAGTGGATACAGTTGTTGAAAAGTGATTGAGGCCATAAATATCATAAGGAGTTTGGACTTTGTCCTAAAGGCAGTGGCAGTTTGATCAAAGAATTTTGAGTAGGGGACTGATCACCTTTTCAAATCAGTATTCTTTTAGAGGAGTGTGTTAAGTGGACTGCACTATGGAAACCTAGGAGGCTGTTACAGAGATGATGACAGATTTAACAACAGTAGGAGTCAGAACAAAGGGAGGGAATGAAGAGGGAGACATCTCAGAGGTCAGATCGGTGGAACTTACCAGCTGGTGAGAGAGAAGAAAGAATAAAATATGGCCCAGAGTTTGGGTGCCTGGGTAGGTGGTGATGCCATCGATGGAGCAAGACAGTGGAAAGGAGCAGAGTTTAGGGGAAAGAAATGAAAGTCAACTTAGGGTGCACTGAGTTTGAAGGTGTGCATGAGACATTCAGGTAAAAATGCTCCCCTATGCATGTGGACATGACAGCGCTAAAGCTGAGGAGAAAAGGCTGGATTCAAATAGAGGTTTGAGCATCCTCAGTATATAGAAGATAGTTGAGATTGGGACGAATGAGATCGCCCAGGGCATCAGTGCTGAGAGGAGGAGAGCTAAGGGTAGATTTGGGGACTTACATGCTTCTAGGGCACACTTTGATATTGTATCTATTTCTTGAAAGAGTAGCTGTTTGAGGTAATGGGGAAAACACTAGGTTGTATTTGTTGAAGAATAACCAGAAGGCAGCGAATAGGGGAATAGGGCGTCTGGAAGAGGATACTGTTTTGAAACATTTGGCTGAGAAAGGAAGGAGGAAAATAATGGGGCATTGGCTTGAGGGATAATCTGGGTTGCTAGAAAGGGTTTTATTGTGGTGTGTTTGTTTTAAGTCAAGATATTTGAACATTGTTGTAGGATGAAGAAAGGAGTCATTGGAAAAAGGAGACCGAATATGTATGAACAGGGCCTAGGAGGTACCCAAAGCAGTTGGAGGGATTGACTTTCAACGTTCTTTCTTCTAAGGCAGGAGGGAAAATGGCTGTAGATGTTTGAAAGTGGAATGAAGTTGAGAACTGTCTTACTGACAGTTCAGCTGACCAGATGATGTTACTTGCTAGGACTGAGGGAATGGTTGGGGCTTGATAAGCATCAAAAGGATGAAACATTAAATGTGAGGGTTTGCTGGACATGGTGATGCAAGCCTATAATCCCAGCACCTGGGAGGCTGAGGCAGGAGAATCACTCCAAGTTCGAGGCCAGCTGATGCTACATAGTGAATTCAGGGCCAGTCTGAACTACATAGTGAGACCCTGTCTCAAACAAAAAATGAAATAAATGTGAGGAATTTTTAAAAAGATTGTCAGGTAGGAGGAAGCCCCAGAAGAGTTTAGCTACTGTGTAAATACAACGTCTTTATTTAAGTAGCAAACATTATCAGCTGTCTCCTTTTGTAGTAAAATGTGACTAGCTGCTGTGTATTGTGTCCTGTAACCATGTGCCAGACATTCCGCAAGCACTTTGCATCATCTCATTTCGCTCTTTCGGCCATTCAATGAGGGAAGCACCGCCATCTCCTTTTATCAATGAGGATATATTCAAGCTTGCCCAAGTATACACAGCTTCTAAGTGGAGGGCCAGGCCTACCTCAGGCCCTGTGTTCTGGTCTACTGAATGCTGTGAGAGTACCAGGAGAGGGTCAGAGTGGTTCCCACACCTCAGGAGCAGCAGGGGTGGTGGCTGCTCTGGTTGGCCTTCTTCCTCTCCTCTCCTGGGGTTCTTGTTGTGTGTAAGTTTCCTCCTTAGCCTTCATTTGTGACTGACCTGGGCAGTCACTTCAATTTTTCACACTTGAATGGGAGTCAAGGAAGATCTCACTTAGGATGAGGGACTGGAGCCAGGCCTTAGAGAATGGATCGGATTAGGGCAGGCCCTTGTATTTTGTCTTCTTTCTCCGGCTGCCTCATGTGTTCTCTTTCTCATCATTCACCCTTTTACTGATCCTAAGTGATGGTGCCTCCAACTAGAAGACAGAGGTCTCCTCTCTCTTTGTTTTGGGATAACTGCCTGTTTTTCCCACTGGTCAGTTGTCCATTCTCTACTAACCACTCCTCTGCATTTTCCCCTCCTCCTCCTCCTCACCCCTCCCCAGCGTATCTGTGAGGTGTATAGCCGGAACCCCGCCAGCCTGCTGGAAGAGCAGATCGAAGGTGCCCGGCGGCGAGTCACTCAGTTACAGCTGAAGATCCAGCAGGAGACGGGTGGCTTAGTGGTGAGTGATAGTAGGCATAGCTCTAGGAAGGGCAGTATGCAATTGGTCTCGGGGTAGAATGAAGGAGAAGGCCAAGGTAGAAGTCTCCTGAGTCATGGCAGGACCCAAAGGCTGAACTTGTATTTCGTATTCTACAAAGAAACAAAGGTCAGAGATTGGGGATTTAGTTTAGTGGTCGAGCACTTGCTAGGCCCTGAGTTTGATCCCCAGCACCCCCCACCACCACCACTAAAAAGAATAATAAAGGTCAGTGGTTTTTTCATTGAGCACCAAAAAGGCTGAGCACTGTCGCACACTTGGGAAACCATATAAAGGAAAAGCTTGTTTCTTGGCTCTCCAAGAACTCATGGTTGCCTTGGAAAGAAGGAAATAGGAAATCACACCGTTGGCTTCTACCCCTTAATGATTAATGATCTTTCGCTTCTGCGTAGTTTGCTCATGGCTGATATATATTCCTACCCTGGCTTTACTTAGGACTCATCTGGTAGCTTTCCCACCACCTGTCCTTCAAGTAATAGGTCTTCTTAAAGCAATCCCAGGATATTTTAAAGGCAGCTATGTGAAGATCCCCAGTCAGCTGAGAGGGCTGTACATCAGCAGCTAACAACTCTGTGTTGAAAATTCCGAAGAGGGAATGGTTCTCTATCTGTTCTCATCAGAGGCTTTACTATTAGTTCCATTTTTTTTTTTTTTTTTTGATACAGGATCTTACTATGTAGTTCAAGCTGGCCTTAAACTCATGATGAGGCCCAGGCTGGCCTCAAACTCTTGGCCATTCTCCTGCCTCAGCCTCCTGAGTGCTGGGAATATAGGCATGTGACACCACGCCTGGCTTACTGTTAGTTTCTTATCTCCATCAAACCTCAGTAATTCTCTGGAAACTTTAAAATCTCCAAGATCAATATTTGACAAAACCATAGAACTTATTTAAGGCTTATCTCATTAAGATGTATCTTAGGCTTTTTTTAAAACTACAGTATCCAGATGAGAAAAGTTTGGGAAAGAGACAAATAAAGTATTCATTTTCTGAAGGGTTTCTCACATTACATAGTGGATCAGAGCTCAGGTTGCAGATTTAGACCACCTGGTTTCAAATCTCAGCTCTAGTTACCATTAGTTTTTTGGACAAATTACTTAATCCCTGGGAGGTTCATTTTCCTTATTTATATAATGGGGATTATAGTAGTATCCACCTAGCTGGCCATGGTGGTACGTGCCTATATCCTAGCACTCTGGAAGGCTGAGGCAGGAAGATTCAAAATTTGAGCCCACCCTGAGCAATTTAGTAATTTAGTGAGAGTCTGTTTTAGAGAGGGGAGGAGAATGTGTGGCTCGGGATGTAACTCAATGCAGAGGCCCTCGGCTCAGTCCTCAGTACCCTGCCCCCACACACACACTCTAGTGTCTGTCTAAGAGGGTACTGTCGGAACTAAAGCATGCCCTGGCACAGGGGCCAGTGCTGGGATCCATGAACTCATGAGGTGGTGTGGTGAGTCTGACACGCTGAGCTTGAAGTCTGGAGATCTGACCTACTGTGTAGCTTGGGCAAGTAATGAAGATCTGAGCTTCTCTTTCCTCATTTATAACATGAGAGTAACATGCCTCACTCACAGTTGCTCAAAAATTAAATGCAGTCCAGAAAACCACTCTGTAAATGATTAAATACCTTCAACATCGTGCTCTCTGCAATGTATGGGGCTATCGGTCCTCTCCAGTGAACTCAGAAATAAACTTCTCACCTCTTCCCTCAGTACGTGCTTGAGCTTTTAGTACTCCTTTATAGTTAAGAAGTTCTTTCCTGTATACAACCCAGAGGAGACAATAGGTGCTCTGAGGTCCGGGGTAATAAATGCAGTGAAAAGTTTTGTATTTTACTAAGGGCAAGGCTCCTTCCTACCATTAGGGGTCACCATCCTCTCAAACTGCACATTTGAAGAAATATCTCTTCTAGCTGGGTATTTTTGAGGCAGTGAAGCAGAAGTGGCCAGTAACTGTAAGCAGATACACTCTTATTAGAGGAGAAAGACAAAGGAGGGAAGAGGCTCACAGAATCTGCCTGCCCTCTGGGCTTTTGTCTTTCAGGACATACTTCCCCTCTATGGTGATACCAGCCAGAGACCATCAGAAGGTGAGTTCCCCATCACCCCTTTTTTCTCTGGTTTATAGTACAGGTTTCTTATCTTGTCCTACCCCAGGGCACAGATTCTGGGAAAGAAAATACATAATATCTGCCCCCTGGGAAATAGAATAATGAGAAAAAAACAGTACCTAATACACAGGGCAACTAAGCACAGTGGAAACAAGCCTCTGATCAGGAGCATTGGATAGATAAGGACCAGGCAGGTACTGGGATGGCTGTGGTCCCCATCCTACTTTGTCTGTAACAAAGACTTACCTAACAGCACCTGGTACTCGGAGGCTCAGCAGATACTACTGGTGAAAAGGGATCAGTGGCCAGAAGAGAGTTGAGAATGAGTTGAGGGATAATACTGATTTGAGATGTGCTTCAGCCTTCCCTCAGGAGGTGACATGTCCCATGCACAGGTGCAGAGGTAGGTGAGAGCTAGGAGTGATAAGAGGGGAAGGGAGATGTGCCCAAACAATCTAGGGACCACGAAATGAGAGCCAAAGGAAAACTAGCAAAAGTAAAGAAAGTGGCAATGTCCCCATCTTGCTCTCAATACAGATATGTGGAATAAAGGTTCTTCTTTCCCCCAGCCTGAACTCCTTCCCTGTTGTCTAAATTCTTCTTTTCAGGCCATCTCTCTCTGGATTCCCAGGAGGCAGACAGTGGCTTGGACTCTGGGACAGAACGCTTTCCCTCGCTCAGTGATGTAAGTGTTAGGAGGGAATGAGGCCTGTTTAGAACTGCATTCACTGCCCCTTCCCTGGTCACCTAGACACTCTGCTGCTCACTGGCCACACCAAGACTCTGGCCTATCCCCTAAACTCCTCTTCCCAAGCTCCAATTCAAGGATTTTAGTCACTGTGCTCTGGGTTCCAAAAGAAGAGTTTCACATTGGCCTATATGCCATAGCCTCAAATCTGGCTCTATTCTATTATAGTCCACTCTTGGATAACAAGTAGGGTGGAGAAGGAGGCCTCTTGTAGACCTGAGAGAGTAAGGGGAGTAGAACATAGTTCCTCAGTAATATAACCAAAACCCATTTCTAGCCGGCTAGTGTGACATCCTGTTAGAGGAATGAACCCAGAAGTGATAGTCTTTCTTTGCTGCAGATCGCTTTCTACTTGAAAGGCTTATCTTTTCAAGAATGGTTAGAGAATTTCAGTTTTTGATCCCAAAGGTCAAAGGTGTTCTCAGTTTACATGTATAAGCTTTAAATATAAACTTGCAATATAAAAGTAAGAGTGGGAATCATTATGTTTATCTAAAATATACAAATAAAATTTATATTAGAAGAAAAAGTAAGAGCGGAAGGAATAATGGTGGTAACAGTAAAATATTCACTTAGCCAGATAATTAAATAGGTGAGTAAGTAGTTGAAAACATGTTAAATGCCTCATTTTATACATATTTGGAATTTTATTTCCTCACTGCTTCTGTCTGTTGGTGGGAAGATGATCAATACACTTGAAAGGACCAATTGTGTGGGAAAGTAAAAAAAGGGAGAAAGAGTGGTCGTGGGGTGGGTGCCCTAAGTAATCTGTAGTTGATGTTATGTAGGAAGCGATGTAGTTGATGATGGAGAGTGTGGGCTGTGAGTTGAAATTGCCTGGATTGAATCCAGGGAATACATTATGAGCTCTTTGACCTTCAACATTTTTCATACCTTCCCACATCTTAGTTGCTTTGTGTAAAAAGTGAGATAGGTGATAGTATCTATGCCAGAGGTCCAGTGTGTGCATTAAATGAGATACTGTGTAATCAGGGCTGCAGTGTAATGCACATGTGGTTCTCGTCAGCAGATGAGCTGAGCCTCAGAGTGTCCTGGACCAGGTTCCTTCTCACAGAGTTCTCTGTTCCTCTAGTCATTGGTGAATCGGAACTCAGTACTGTCAGACGCTGGACTGGACAGTCCTCGAACCTCCCCTGTGATTGTGGCCAGGGTAGCCCAGCACCATAGGCGGCAGGGCTCAGACGCACCAGTGCCCCTATCCAATGACCAGGTGAGTGATCAGAGCTATCCTGCAGGTTCCCTTCCTGCTTGTCAGAGCTGCAAGTTGGAGGCATGGCTATTGTACTGCATGGTCCTGAATAGTCTGGCTAAACCCTGCTCTGGCTACCCACCATTTGAGATGGTTACTTAGAGAACAAACGGGCTGGGGATTTAGCTCAAGTGGTAGAGCACTTGCCTAGCAAGCACAAGGCCCTGAGTTCAATCCCCAGCACCGCCCCCCTCAAAAAATTAAATAAGAACTTAGAGAACAAACAAGAAAAAATGTGGTGTAAAATAGAAATGGGAAAGGTAGGCAGTCTCAGTTTCTATGTGAAGTGTCAGTGGATGCATCTGTAGCAATGTGGCAGCTAAGGAGCAAATAGTTGGTCTTCCTGTTAATGACTGGATAGACTAGGAAACAAGCTTATTTAGTGTCTCTTCAGAATACTGATTTTCAGTGTTCTCTTTCCTTAGCAAAGTCTTTTTATCAAAATCTTACTACTTGGAACTCTAATGTAGAAAACATAAAAATGTAGTGTTCCTGGGATCTTTCTGATCAGCCTCCCCCACCCTCAGGGGTACTCCATGGAGCCCTAGGTTCTGCAAGATGAGATTCGAAAGCCCCACTGTCAAAGAGTAGAGCTTAGGTCTAGAGGAGATTCCAGGAAGTCAGCTTGGGGCTCAGTATAAAAACTTAAAATGAATCTGGATTGCCTGACAGTGGAATGGGCTGGCTTGGCAGCCAGGGAATGTCTGTCCTTGTGCAGACAGAAGCCCTTACACCTGTTAGAGACACTGGGAAGCAGCCTTCTGGTTCTGTAGAATGGCTTTTTTTTTTTTTAATCAAGAACATGTATTGATACATTGTATACGTAACGATCACATTCATCATGCTTATATTGTACCTGTACATGATATATCTTGGTTTAGAATAGCATTTAAAAAAAAAAAAAAGAATGGCATTTTTAAATTACCACCATGATGCATTTTCCTTATCCGCATTCCGCCTGCGTAATGTTACTTGATGTTTTTCTTCAAGCTTATTTTTTAAAACTTTAGTCCATTTTAAAGGCAGTCTATTAAATTAAAACCAGTATCATGTGCTGTAAATGCAAGATAAATGTAAAGCTAAATACACACTTAGAAACAACTTTGTGAAGTTCTAACTAGAAAGCTATAGAACAATGTAGACAGAAGGCTGCTATTTATGTTTAAAAAAGGAGTCGTCTCCTAAGGTATCTCTGGATGAGCCTCTGAGGAGTGGAACTGATAGCTGGAGGACAGATGCAGGAGGAAGGCTTTTCGTTGTATTTACCCTTTCGTATCCTTCCAATTCTAGACTATGTGGTGCATCACTTATTTTTAAAATAGATTACAAGGGCTGGGGATTTGCTCAGTGGTTACAGTGCTTGCCTTGCAAGCACAAGGCTCTGAGTTTGATCCCCAGCACCAAAAAAAAAAAAAAAAAAAAAAAAGAAAATAGATTACATTTAAAACAAGCTGAAAAATAAACTCTAGCTAGGTTCAATCTTCTGCTTGTCACCAAGCTTGTTACTTTAATTAAGCCCAAGGCTAGTTCTGCCTTTGTGAAAGGTACTAAAGATAGACTAGTAGCAGGTTAAAATGTTCTTTGGATTAATCAAAAGGATTGACTGGACCAAAGAGAAGCTTCCTTACAGTGTGATTCAGTGTTATATAATGCCACATCCAGGTACCACCTAAAATCACTTTGAACCTCAACTAAAATTATTATCTTGAGTTCCACCAGTGGTACACTTCCTACAGTGGAAGAAATTGGTGTAAGAAAATATACGGGTGGTGTTTGCAAATTGTGAATTGCCACCTTTTGGTGAATTGTGAAATTAGTACTGGAGGTCAAGGACAACGTTTATTTTAATGAAGTAGAGGCTTAGTACCATGGAAAAGAAAATGTCAATTCATTGGCTATAATAAAAATAAGTGTAGTTCAGAAAGTCCTTGTCTACACCTATGTCTTTAAGAGTTTTACTTATTTTTTCTTCCACAGACTGTGTTTCCGTTGTTTTGTTTTGTTTTGTTCTGTTTTGTTTTGTTTTTTAGGTGCTGGGGATTGAATTCAGGGCCTTGTGCTTGCTAGGCAAACACTCTACCACTTGAGCTAAATCCCCAGCCCCTGTTTTAATATTTAGATGTTTGATCAATTTTAATTTGAGTTTAGTATGTGGTGAGAGATACAGATCTAGCCTCAATCTTCTGCATGTGGAGGTCGAGATTTCCCAGTACCATTTGTTAAAGAGCCTATCTTTCCTCCAGTGAAAGATTTTTGGCCCCTTTGTCAAAGATCAGGTAGCTGAGTTTGCCTGGAGTTGTTTCTACATCACCTCTTATTCTATTCTATTAATACACAAATTTATTTTGCCAATACCATGGTTTTTATAATCACTATAGCTTTGTAGTATAACTTGAAGTCTGGGATTGTGATGCCTCCTGCCTTGCTCTTGTTGCCCAGGATTGCTTTTATTTTAGGTCTCTTCTGGTTCCATATGAATTTTAGGGTTGTTTTCTCTGGTTCTGTGAGGAATACTATTGATATTTTGATTGATACTGCATTAAATCTGTATATCAGTTTCAGAAGTAGGCCATTTCGGGGTTTAGGATTTAGCTCAATGGTAAAGGGCTGGCCTAGAAGTAGGCCATTTTGACTATATCGATTTTTCCTATCCAGGAACGGGATATCTTTCCATTTTCTGGTGTCCTTTTCAATCTCCTTTTTCAGAGTACTGTAGTTTTCATTGTAAAAGTTTTTCACTTCTTGGTTAGGTTAATGCATAAGTATTTCATTTTTCTTGACAATATTGTAGATGGTATTGTTTTTATAATTTCTCAGTGAGTTCATTATTGGTATATAGGAATGCTACTGATTTCTGTTGATTTTTGTATCCTTCTATATTGCTGAATTTGATTATTAATTCCAGGAGTCTTTGGAGGAATTTTTGGGGGTCTTCTTTGTAGAAGATCATGTCATCTGCAAATAATAATAATTTAACATTTTCCTGTCCTATACATACCCCTTTTATTTATTTCTCTTGCCTGATTGCTCTGGCTAATGTTTCAAGAACTATTGAACAGGAGTGGTGATAGCAGACGTCCTTGTCTTGTTCTTGATTTTAGAGGGAAAGCTTTCAGCTTCTCCCCATTTTAATATGATGTTGGCTTTTGGTTTGTCATAAATAGCATTTATTAGATTGAAATAAGGTCTTTTTTTTTTTTTTTTTTTTTTTGAGACGTGATCTTGCTGTGTAATTCAGGCTGGCCTTAAACTCACTGTGTAGCCCAGGCTGGCCTCAAACTCGCAGCTTTTGTCCTGCCTCAGCCTCCTGAGGGCTGGGATTACAGACATGAATCCACCACAGCCGGCTTGTTTTGTTTGGTTGGTTGGTTGGTTTGGTTTTTTTGTTTTGTTTTTGTTTTTGTTTTTGTCTAGTCAATCTATTTGTGATAGTGGGCTGTTGAGATTCCCCAATTATAACTGTATTGGTGTTAATCTGATTTTTTTAATGTCCATTAATGTTTATTTTATGAAGTTGGGCATGCCAGTGTTTGGTGCATTTATGTTTATAATTGTTATCTCTTCCTGTTGAATTATTCCATTAACCAATATGTAGCAACCTTTGTCTCTTCTGATCGGTTTTAGCTTGAAATGCACTTTGTCTGACATCAGGATAGCTACTCCTGCTTTTTTCTGGATGCCCATTGCGTGGAATAGTTTTCCATCTTTTGGTTTTTGTTTTTGTTTTTGTTTTTGTTTTGAGACAGAATCTCACTATGTAGTTCAGGCTAGCCTTGAATTCACTATGAAGCCTAGGCTGGCCTTGAACTCAGAGATATTCCTGCCTCAGCCTCAAGTGCCAGGATTACAGGTGTATGCCACCCCTGCTGGCTCCATCTTTGATTTTTAATCTGTGAATTTATTTTTGAATTAAATGTGTTTCTTGCCAGGCATGTTGGTACATGCCTGTAATCCCAGCACTTGGGAAGCCGAGGCTGGAGGATTTCTATGAGTTCAAGGCCAGCTTGAGTTACATAGTGAATTCAAGGCTAACCTGAACTACATAGTGAGACCCTGTCTCAAAAAAAAAAAAAGAAAAAATAATTTCATTGTGTTTCTTGTATACTTCATATCATTGAGTTTTAGTTTCTTGATACATTCTGCCAATCTGTGTCTTTTGATTGGGGAATTGAGACCATTCCCATTGAATGATTACTGAAAGGTATTGACTTATTCCTGTTACTTGCATGATTTTCCTGTTGCTGATTTCCTTACTGCTTAACTGCTCACCCTTCCTTGGTGTATTCATTTTATTTGTCTTATTGGCTTTGTTGGCTTCATTGTCTCTTTCTAGGATATCCTTGAGAATTTTTTTGTAATGTCGGCTTGGTGGTCATGAATTTCTTGAGGTGCTCTTTGTTATGGAAACACCTTATTAGTCAGTCAATTTTGTCTCTCTCTCTCTTTTTTTTTTTTTTTTTTTTTTTTTTTTTTGGTGCTGGGGATCGAACTTGGGTCCTTGTGCTTGAAGGCAAGCACTTTAACCACTGAGCTAAATCCCCAGCCCTAGTCAGTCAATTTTGAAGGAAAATTTTGCAGGATACATAAGGCTGGGTTGGAGGTTATCTCTTGGAGCTTGAAACACTTTACTCCAGGATCTCCTGGCATTTAAGGTTTGTGTTGAAAAAATCTGTAATCCTAATGCTTTACCTTTGTAAGTGATTCGTTGCTTTTCTCTAACAGCTTTTAAGATTTTGTCCCTGTGTTGGACTTATGATAATGACTATAGTGTGACATGGAGAGGTTCTTTTGATCATAGCTATTTTGGGTGTTGTGCACCTTGTTTGTACATTTATTTTTTTCCCCTGTACTTGGGATGTTTTCTGCTGTTATTTCTGTAAACGGGTTTTTATGTCACTTATGCTATCTTCACATTTTTCACTTATTCTAGTTAATCTTAGTCTTTGCATTATCTAGCAGCTGTTGGACTCATTTTTCTTTTTCTCTTGTTGTCTTTAAGATATCTTTGGGTAGTTGGTCTTTGAAAGCATCCCTGTCTTCTAATTTTGAAATTCTGTCCTCACATTGGTCACTTCTGCTCCCCAGACCTTCAATACAATTTTTGATCTCCTGGATTTCATAGACTCTAATTCTTTGCTAAACTAGTCATTCATGTTTTGTATCATTTTGCTTAACACAGTTAGCTTTTATTAGTATCTTTGAAAGCTCCCTGATCATTTTGTTTATTGCTTCCATTATCTTAGTTATAGCTTCTGTGATCCTGCAAAGCACCTCTTTGATCTGTTGTTTAATCTCCTCTGTTATCCTTTCCAATAATTTGGGTGCGTGGCTTTTGCTGTTCTCCCCTCCCAGTGCCCTCTGGATTTGCTTTGGGAGTTGGGAGTTTTTGTAGGGCATTTTGTTGCCTTGTCTTCTCGTGTTTTTGTGTTTGTTTGTTCATTTTGTTTTGTGCTGAGGTTTGTGGGTCCTTATAGTGGAAGGATTGTTGTTAGTATGGAGATCTCTTTAGTTAGTCTTCTTTTCAGTGATGTACTTTGGACATGGCTAACCATAGTCCTCCACTTCTTCCCCAAGATCCAACCACCTCTGTTAGTTTAGGGGCAGAGGGGATATAGTACAGCTAGCCCAACTCCCAGTTCTCTGGGAATGGACTACAGTATTGTTAATGTCACGAAGGTAATCCAGGTGTTGGCATACAGAGAAAAACCACTAATACCAACAATTTTGTGGCCCTAGCAATATCAAGCAAGTCAGCTACAGTAGTATTGTGCAAGACAAATTGGATGTTGACATACTATAAGAACCAATAATGTGGGCTGGGGATTTAGATCAAGTGGTAGAGTGCTTGCCTAGCAAGCGTAAGGCCCTGAGTTCAATCCTCAGCACCAGAAGAAGAAAAAAAAAGAACCTATAATGTACCACCTTTATCCATAGAAAAGAAGTACACAATTATACTATAAACATTAAGGCAACCCAGTCATTGACATACAGCAAATATGTACTAAGAGCAACAACTGCATTTCCACTAACAGTAGAAAAGAATTAAACTGTAATTAAACAGTTAACTATTTAAATATTAATAATTCTTAATGGTTATACAATTAAATATATAAGGGGTTGGGAATGGGAGAAAGCAAGAATTCAAAAATTTAGACCATAGGAGATGCTGGGGATTTAGCTCAGTAGTTAGAGTGCTTGCCCAGCAAGCACAAGGGCCTGAGTTCGATCCCCAGCATCAAAAAAAAATAAAATAAAATAAACCGTAGGAGATGAAAAGGAGGAGAGAAAAGTGAGATGAAGATCCTACTGGAAACTGGAAGGACATTTATAGATTAAGTAAAGCTAATAGAAAAAAAAGTGAGAAATAGAAGATTAAAAAAAAGGGAGGAGTTGGGGATTTAGCTCAGTGGTAGAGTTCTTACCTAGCAAGCACAAGGCCCTGAGTTCAGTCCCCAGCACCAAAAAAAAGGGGGGGGGATAAATAATATGGAGAATAAAAATAAGGAAAAAAATTAAAAGCAAAAGGGGGAAAAATAAGAAAAAGAAAACTTGAGGAAAGTTCTCCAAACCCCCATAAGCCAGTGAAGAAGAAATAGGGAGAAAAAAAAAAAAAGGAAGAAAAAGAAAATTCTCTAATTTTGAATGAATGATTTCCTTCCATGATCCACAGTTTTCGAGTCTAGCAATTCTCAGTTTTCTCCACCTAACTTTAAGGCCCGTGGTTTTTCAAGCCCCGCCCCCACTTCCACTGGCCCCTCTGTTTACCAGGCTGTGGCAGTGTCCAAGCCATAACGTGTCCCCACTCACATGGTAGATAAGGCAGGTAATTGAGCCCCAGATCTGAATACTCCATGCTGACACTTTCAAACCCAGAGCAACCCAAGCTGGCCTAGCCTCTGGCTGCAGGAGGTGCAGTCCATGTCTTTCCCAGCCCAATATCAGACCTTTCAGGTAATCTCTTACCAGGCCACTCCCTGTCCACAGCTCTCACCCAGTCACTGTGGGAGGGTAACACTGGGAACCCTGGAATGAAGCCATCCCACAGCTGTTCTGAATCCCAGATTCAAACACTCAACTCTTTCCCAGAACGGTGTCCAACAGTGCACTCTCTCCAGCGACATGGTAGATGCCTGTGCCTGGATCCCTCACAAGCTATTACCTGCCATGTAGAAAGACTCCCATTGGAGCAAAACCCCTGGCTATCCCTGTAGATCACAGCAACTGCCAGCCCAGTCCATTGACCCTGTTTCTTCCAGGAATCCCAGTGCTCACCTTACTTTGGCAGCATCAGGCCAAGGAGAAAGTCCAGACTGCCTTGTTCTTGTCGCCATATTGTGGTCCATCTCTTCAACTTCTCTGTAGCTTTTGATTTTCCTGTCAGTTCCTTCCCAATTCCTGAGAATCTACCTCCCTCACTCCCCACTGTCTCTGTCTCTCTCCCCACCCTTCCTCAAGTTGTTATTTTCCTGTATTTGGATTCCAAATCTTGAAAGGCTGAATTGCTGCCTCTTACCATGCTGCCATTTTGAAAATCTAAGTCTGATGACTGACAGTCAATCTCTCAATCCAGGAAGTGATCTTCAGAAGATGAGATCATGAGATTGGGAATTTAGCTCAAGGTGGATTGCTTGCCTGGCAAGTACAAGGGCCTGAGTACAATCCCCAGCACCAAAAAAAAAAAAAAAGAGATCACTACATTACTTTGGGATAATAGGGAGAGATGATAGGAAGAAATAAAAATCTGGCTATGGATTTAGCTCCGTGGTTAGAGTACTTGCCTAGCCAAGCACAAGGACCTGAGTTCAATTCTCAGCACCAAAAAAAATCCTAATGTTTGAGCTGACCCAATAACAAGCTAGTTAAATCTAGCCACTGATGGCTTCTGGAATGCCGATCTAATTTTTGTTTCTTCCTGCCTCCCATGGACAAAATTTAAGCCTTACTTTCTTCATGACAAACCTACTGAGTAGGCTTTGGAGGAGGAGTATGTGGTGTTGGGGTAGCCACTTTGATGCCTCCTCAGAAAGGCATTTTATTCCTGGGCTTCAGTGAGTGACCCCAGAGAATAGGGTTAGTTTCCTGCTTGCCCCTTTTTGTTTTCATTACTACACACATATATACTACTCAGTTCTCTTTAATGGTGATTTTACTGAATTTCTCTCCTGTCTCTGAAGTTTAAAATTATAAGCAGCATCTTTTTCCTATCACAGCATTTATCCCACTGCTGTTAGTCTTTGCTTATAAGTCTTAATTTTCCCAGTAGGGCCAATTTTATATGCCAAGCATTTAGCACAGTGCCTGGCATATAGTAGATATGCTAGTCAGCTTTCCATCACTGTAACAAAGTAGATAATCAACTTAGAGGAGAAAAGGCTTATTTTGCCTCATAGTTTCAGAGGCTTCAGTCCATGGTTGCCTGGCCCTGTTGCTTTGGGCCTGTGGTGGCCCAGTACATCATGGCAGAAGCATGTGGTAGAGAAGCTCTGTTCACCTCCTGGCAGCCAGGAAGCAAAGAGAGAGAGGGGGCTGGGGGATGTAGCTCAGTGGCAGAGCCCTTGCCTAGCATGTGCAAAGCCCTGGTTCAAGAACCGCACCACAAAAATTACTTAGGTAGCTAAGTAGGTAGGTAGATAGGTGGAAGGATTAATGAATCTATCAGTAGGGGGAGGCAGAGACTGGGGTTCCAGTACCTACCCCCCCTCAAAGGTGTAATAATGTGTGTAGTAATGGAAACAGAAGCAAGCAGGAAACTAATGACACTCTCTGGGGTTCCCCCAACTGATTCCCTCCCACTGATTCCACCTCTTAAATGTGCTACCACTTCCCCAGTCACCATAGGCTGGTGACCAAGCCTTTAACACGTAAGCCTTTGGAGGGCATTCAAGTTCCAAACTTTAGCAGTAAGTACTTCGTAATATTTAGTGAATTAATGAGAGAATACTTTGAAATAGTACTAATCAGAATTGTCTTCTGCATCTGAATCAGAATCGTCTTCTGCACCTTGGGAAAGACTTACCCAGGACACAAACCTTGCAGTTCTTAAAACTGAGTTGACAATATGGTTTATAGACAGAGGGCTATGGCCTAGATGAATCCTATTTTTCTTAAATCCAGACTTATGCAATCCTCAACAGGAAACTGGAAGGCAGGTGTACTGGCACATGACTGTATTCCCAGCTACTCAAAAGGCTGAGACTAGAGGATTGCAAGTTGAGGCCAGCATGGGTTAGTGAGACCCTGTCTCAAAACTTAAAAAGGCAGGCTGGGGATTTAGCTCAGTGGTTAGAGTGCTTGCCTAGCAAGCACAAGACCCTGAGTTCAATCCCCAGCGCCAAATCAGCACTCCCTGAGTTTAATGCCCAGTGCTGTACCAAAGGAAAAAAATTATAATCAAGAGCCGTGGTGCAGCCGGGCATGATGATGCACGCCTGTAAACCCAGCACTCACTAAGCTGAGGCGGGAGGGTCGCCATGAGTTCAAGGCCCCCCGGGGCTACAGACTGAATTCAAGACAGCCTGAACTACATAGCAAGACCCTGTCTCTAAAAAACAAAACGAAAGAAGAATATACTTGATACTCTTGTTTTCTCCATCAGAAGGTAAAGTTTAGTTACTCTCAGAATTTGGCAGGGGAAAGATATCTAACATGTATGTAAATGCCTATGTCCCCTGGGCTGGACCCTTTACAGAAACTCTCACTTGATGCTCATCATCAAGAAAGAAGGTGGCTGTTAGAATCTCCATGCGGTAAATGAAGAATCTGAGGCAGAGAGAGGCTATAAGGGACTGTCAAGGACTCAGCTGGTTACTGCCAGTCAGAACTAGAGTTTAGTTCTGCTGAGAGGCTCCTTTCTCTACAACCAGAGTTGCCCAGCCCTACCTTTCCCTCTGTGGAACTAAGAGACCAACTTCAGGATGCTAAAGGAGGTTGGGTCAACATCCTTTTCCAAGGGAGAGTTTTCTCTTAGATGGTTAACAGGAGTAGGAATGGAGGGAATAAATTATTTTGGAGTCCCTTTTCTCTTCCTTTGAATTTGTTCATCCTCCAAAAGCTATTTAAATTACCTTTCTGCATGTAAGAGCAAATGTAGTATAGCTCCACTATCTTACATTAAAAAAAACGTAGGGGGAAAACCTATACTGTCCATGAAACTGTCAGCAGCAGGAGGACGGGAGTATGGGGAACTCTTAATTTCTGTGATGTAATTTTTTTTTAGTACATGTTTGTAGTATCTAATGCTCACATTTCTCATAGGGAGTCAGTACATGTACATGACACATCTTAATTCTTTATTATAATTCTGTAATGTTTGGGGTTTTTTTGTTGTTTTTGTGTGCATTCGTTTTGGTTTTTTGAAGACAGAGTCTCACTATGTAGTTCAGGCTGGCCTTGAGCTCACTCTGTAGCCCAGGTTGATCTTGAACTCCCAGCAATCCTCCTGCCTCTGCCTCCCAAGTGCTGGGATTAACAGGCATGCACCAACACGCCCAGCTTTATAATGTTTGATTTTTAAGTAAGACATTGTCTTAAAAATAGTCTGCTTTTATAATCAGAAAAAAAATAGATATTTACAAAGACTTTTAAAAAGTCTTCTCCCTAAACAAGGAAATAACTTGTCTTCTTTTGGTGCTTTTCACTAGAACGCAGACTAGAGCCAGAAGTGCTCATTTAGCACCTCCTGGGGATCCTGGACCCTGACGGTTCAGAGCCTGAATATATCTAAGAAGTCTTAAGTACATCACACCAGCCCTGGCTGCAGCTTGGAGCGTGGCAGTTGGTCTCCCTGGGCCTCCCTTTCTTCCATAACTGAGTGTTAGACTCTAATCTCTGAGATTCTTTCCGGGCCTTTCATGTTGTGTGATATAGTCATTCAGGGTATGGAGCTGCTAACTACCCAGGAGAGCAGAAAAGAATGAGACACATCAGATAAGAGCTGTCAGGGAAAGCACAAGAAAGCAGGTGAGGCAGGTAGCCCAGACCTGCATGAGTGTAGGCATGAGTAAGCTAGATAAGCTCCAGAAACAGAACCCTGTTTGTGGAGCCACTGGAAATGAGGGAGATTAAATCTAGGGGAAAATACAGGTACTAGAAAAGTTTTGAATCTTTAAGTAGAAGCTCAAGGAACCTTCAGGAGAAGAAATGGTCCCATGAAGTATCTGAAAAGTACATGCAGTGTGAAATTTCTCTTTTAACACATTCATGGCAGAGCCGTAATTCTTGTGTCTTGGTGCCAGGCAACTTGAACCATCATGGTGCACTGCGCACATGACTGTGCCACTACCGACTGTACAAGCTGTCCATTGGGACAGTCATGTACCACCGGTGGTTCAAGCTGACAGGAATGTGTTAAGTGATCATTGGCATGTTGATTAGAATTAGGTTTTTATTAGAATTGGCAGGAGGGAGAGAGAAAGCCAAGCTAAGAAGTTTGGGTTTTAACAGGTAATGGAGATCTACCATAGATTCTGGAGCAGGCAAGGGAAGTAATGCAAGTGGTGTGTGAGAAGGATCAGCCCCATCCCCTTTTGTTCAGGAAGAGACAGATCTACTCCTAGGCTCTGACAATTATTGAGCCATCAGTACTTGCTAGGCATATAACTGTACAGTGGTACTGTGGCAGATACCACATTTGGTGGGGTGGGGGTGGGAGGGTGTGGTTTAGGTTGGAGGGTGGCTGTTTAGACTGTTCAGGAAAACAGGAAAGCCTCCATCCCAGCAGTCCAGGAGGCGCTACCAGCTCTTGTTTTGTTGGCTGACACTCCCTCCCAGATCTTTTGCAAACAGGAAGAGAGCACTTTCTCTTACTTCCGATCTTCTTGTGTCATGTGACCAGGCTGCTGTGAGTCTTTTGTGCTCACCAGAAGCAGTTGGCGCCCTGAAGTAGAAATCATTGCGTTTGTGCTCTGAGATTTGGGGTGGTAGTGAGATGCCAACATCTGCCAGATTGCATGGCTTTCTTTGTGAGCGTGATACTGCTAGTAAGCAGACCAGAAGCACTCATCCTGAAGAGGTTGAATCCCTGTCCTCAGTAACCTCTCATCTCTGCAACCTGAATCTCTCCCCCAGGGTGTAGATCCAAGCCCAAAGCCTTTAATTATTGGCCCAGAGGAAGATTATGACCCGGGTTATTTCAACAACGAGGTAATCGTTTCCGGGTTTTCTCCTTTCATCATTCTTCTGTCATACACACCAGCCTTGCATAGAAACAGTCTGACGGGTGCAACTGTGAGGGGAGTGCAGGGAGGGTGCCTGCAGGGAGGCGAGCATGAGCAGCAAAGCTACAGCAGGCTGTGCTGCTGTTCCCTGCCTCAGTGCCTCCCAGGCCATTCTCATCCTTCTGCTTTCCAGAGCGACATCGTCTTCCAGGATCTTGAAAAACTGAAGTCACGTCCAGCTCACCTGGCAGTTTTCCTGCGTTACATCTTCTCTCAGGCGGATCCCAGTCCACTGGTAAGTCAGCAGGATCAGTCTTGTTTGAGAGTCTGCTTGTTCTTAGCAAAGAGAATCTCTGGCGTGTGTCCCTGATCTCTAGATGTCTAGATGTTGGATCCATGGGCATAGTCAAGCATTTTAATGCTACCAAAAGCTAACTGCTAACTGCTACCATGGATGTTGGATCCATGGGCATAGTCAAGCATTTTAATGCTACCAAAAGCTAACTGTATCAGTAGTGGCAAGTTGCCAGGTGTGGTGGCACACTCTGTAATCCCAGTACTTGGCAGGCTGAAGCAGGAGGATCACCACGAGTTCAAGGCCAGTGTGGCCTACATAGTGAGTTCAGGGCAGGGCCAGCCTGAATTACATAGTGAGACCCTGTCTCAAAAAGAAAAAAAAAAAAAAAATTAGTGACAAGAGCTAGGAAGCCTTCTCGGGGAAGATCATTTTTGAGTTTTTTAAATGAAAGTAGTATAAAAGGTGGATACAGATTGATGGAGAGTTGAGACGTTTCTCTCCTTCTGCTCAGCTGCTTGGAAAGGAAGGTGAATCAAGGAGAGTGTGTATATGTGCTGCCGAAGCGAGCACAAATCAAGGAGAGTGTGTTGTGTTCTCCATAAGCCTCTTGCTGGGGCACAGACTACTGCTTTGTCTTTCCGGGGATGTGATGATTATAGAGGTCAGAAAAAACATCCATTTGCTCAACATGGATTCATTGAACACCCATGTGTGAGTCCCAACAGCTAGTGTCTCAGAAGTATTTCTAAGAAAGATAGGGGACATCACAAAGAGAATTAAAATGTGAACCTTGGGGAACAGTGCATAAGCAAGTACAAGACACAAATAAGATAACAAGCATGAAAGGATACAAAGTAGAGGAGCAATTGACCCTGAGGTTGTGCAAGTAGGAAAGGGGGTGGGTATTACATTGCTGCCAGTTTCTGGAATATTCTAACTGAATTTCTTAGCCTCAGCATGCTGTCTTTTGGGACCTGGGAATTCCTTGTTGTGGTAGACTGTCTGGTACATTTTGGCATATTTAGCCACATCCCTGGACCCTACCCATTAAATACCAGGAGCACCCACTTGCCCAGGAGTTGTAACAACTAAAAATGTCTCCTGACTTTACCACACATCTCCTAGAAGTAAAGTCACCCCTGGTTGAGAACTGCTGCTCTAACCCAGTTCCTTTCTCCTCCTAGCTTTTTTACTTGTGTGTAGAAGTTTATCAGCAGACAAACCCCAAGGATTCCCGGATCTTGGGAAAAGATATCTGGAATATTTTCCTAGAAAAAAATGCGGTAAGGCAGTCGTGGATTGGATTATAATTTCTTTTTTTATTATTATTATTATAATTTCATTGTACTCTTTGAATTACTTAGGCAGAAGAAAAACCTAAGCAAAACCTTCAGGCCAAGTGGAAACAGATTTTTAAAGAGCTATCTAGGCTGAGGGATTGAGATTCCTGGATGCTGTTCCTACCTCTCCTCAAAAAGATTAATCTCCTCTATGTATCTCTTTAGTACTACATATAGCATACATGTATTGCCTTTCCCCAGAATGTTTGGAGAAAGAAAGAGATTGTACCAAATTCTAATTTCTTCCCCAACCCTGTCTCCCTTACTCCTCCCTGGATAAAGAAACAGAGATGATGTAGACGAGTAAAGTAAGGCAGACCCGGGTTTCTGAAGCTGACCTGCTCTTGCTGCCCAAAGACAGGAGTCAGGAGGGAGACCAGTAGATCTGGGACAGATGAGTGCTCTCTGCATCTGGACGCAGTTCCAGGATGTGTCAGGGCTGTACTGGCAGAGACTGCTGCCTGCAGAGGTCAGCTCCCATCCTGATTTCTAATCTGATCAGCTAAACTAATTCCAAAACAACTTTATTTTCCTAGCAGTAAGCTACTAGGGCTAATAAGGTTAGAAAAATTGATCTTCCTCAATATTTTTATATTCACTCCCTTAAGTGGTTCTCAATAAGGAGGGTAGAGCTGCCAGTTGTGCTCTTTGGTTGTTGTAGACCCACTAGGCTGTCTAGGTGTCAGAGACTCACAGCAGAAGCAAGAGCACCATGTTAACTGCTAGGCCAGGGGATATAAGGCCAGTTTTCCCTTTGGAGTGATGGTGGGGGGTAGTCCATCACACGGCCTAGCAAGCACTTATTTCTTCCTGCTAAATTACCACCACTCCGCTTTTTAGAATAACATGCCCTTCCCATGCGCCCTGAGAATACAGCCCCAGCTTGCCCCTATAGCCTCACATTCCATTTCCCAAACCCTTGGTCTAGAGTTCAGGTGTACAGTGCTCGCTTTGGCAGCACATATGCTAGAGTTCAGGTGTACAGCTGGAGAGAGAAGAGAGGAGGAGGAGGGTAAATAGAGGCAAAAAAAAGAAAGGATTGTCCTGAGTGCAATTCCCATACCACCAAAGGAAAACAGACAAAAGGAGAGAAGGTAGCCTTGTCAAGCCTTCCCCACCTGCATCCGTCTGTCCCCCTGGTGCAGGAGACCTCACTACCCTACTCCTACTCTTATGTTTTGTAGCCTCTCCGAGTGAAGATCCCCGAGATGTTACAGGCTGAAATTGGTAAGTTGGGTCAGTTCATCTCCTGTTGGTGCCTTTCTTGTCCTGAGCTCTCAGAAGGCTCCAGAGGACGGAGGAGACACAGTCTGTTTCTGGGCAGCTGTCCTCTAATAGGGAAAACAATCCACAGGGTAGTTCATCCAACCCCTTCACAGTAGTTTATGGACAGGCACAAATGGGACAGACCTTACCTGAGAGGTCACTCTTTCCTCTGCCCAGTGGAGCTCATCATGGGCAGAGCCTGGACCTGGAGTTAGGAGACCTGGGCTCTTTCTGCCAACCTTCTGTGTGCCCTCTCTGGGCCTCAGTGGGCTCTGTACAAAGAAGACTGTGGGATTCCTAAACCAGGTCAGTCGTTAGAATCTCTTAGAGAACTTTTAAAAATAAAGAGACCAGGCCCTTGCTCCATCCCACCGGCAAAGTCAGAATCTCTGGAGTGTTTTGGGGTTTGGGGGTTTAGTTTTTTGTTGTTTTTGTTTGTTTGTTTTGATTTTGATTTGGGAAGGGTTTGGGGTTTTGTTGTTTGTTTGTTTTCCTTGTTCTCTAATGAATACTGACAGTACATAGTCCAGAGTGAGGACCCAGCAGACTGGATGACTAGCCCCTTCTAATTCCAGAAGAATCAAGGGGAGCCCTGTGAAGAGGATGGCCACCTCAGAAACTAGCAGCTTTTTAGAGGCTAGAAGTTGCAATCTGCATTTGGAAAGGAGGATTTGTGGCACAGATGACAAAGAGGAGAGCTTATGTGCCCAGATGATAAGGGGACATTGAGAAAATGTTTCTGTCCTTGACTTGGGCCTTGGACATCAGGTTTCTAGTCCTGAGTTCAGAAACAACCTGAATGGAGTTCAGGCCTCCACTTCTCTTAGACTGATGGGGCAGAAAGCCAGCCTCTTTTCCCAGGATCACAGGGAACTGAAACCCCTGAGATGCTCAGCAGAAGCCACCCCCACCCCACCGTGCACCCCACTATTCTGCCTTCCTGGGCTCCCTCTACAGATCTGCGTTTGCGGAATGGCGAGGACACCCGTGGCATTCTCTGCGAGGCTCAGGAGGCAGCCATGCCGGAGATCCAAGAGCAGATCCATGACTATAGGTTGGCCCTGCTCCCCAGCCCACTGTCCTCTCTCTCATTGTCTCTGCGGTGTGTGTATGGGGTGGGAGGGTGATTATATATATTTGTCCTACTGTGTGTCTTTGGTGTAGAACAAAGCGCACTCTGGGACTGGGCAGCCTGTACGGTGAAAATGACCTGCTAGATCTGGATGGGGACCCTCAGCGAGAGCGCCAAGTGGCTGAGAAGCAGCTGGCCGCCCTCGGAGATATCTTGTGAGTCTTCAGTTCACTCCTAACCCCTGAATATGCTAGACAGGTAGACAGATCTTGTAGGTCTGTTCCTACCCCCTTCCTCGTTTCCACTTCTTACCTTATTCTCCATTCCTTAGAGAAGGGAAAGCCAAGCCCTCCTGCTCATTTCTCAGGCTAAGGGATACCACTATTGAAGGGAGTTGCAGGGCCAAGAGCACAAGACAGTCACTTGGTAGTTATGACAAGCTATGGCTCCTGCAATGCCACCACTCCCCTGCTTCGCCTTCTAGACCTCTTCTTGACCTTCCTCCCTCCTACCTCTAAGATAATGTCTGAGGCTGAGACAGACCAGTGCTCCCAAGCTACAGTGAATAGCGCTCCTTCAGAAGGCAGCTAGCACTGCCCAAAGGGAGATAATCCAAACTCACCCTCTGGGGCTGCTGGCAGAGCTGTCTTTGCTACATTTCTCCAGTGACACTTCCTGAAGTGTCATGGGCACCTGTGCTTCAAGTTGTAGCACAGACTTCCTGAGGACCTTGCAGACCTAGAAGTAGTTTTTCACCCCAGTATTGCTTCTTATTACATGGTTACATGACCTTGGTCAAGTCCATCCATCTCTCTGGTCCTCATCTACAAACCACCAGGAGTTGGCCTACATCAGTGGAGGCAAATTTACAGCACATGTACCACAGTGGGCTCTCTGTATCATTGAGCTCTGAAAGGCTCACCATCACTGACCTAGATGATCGTGACAGTCTCATCTAGCAGCTTGGCAGGTATCAGTGGCATTCCCACTGTGTTCCAAACACTTCTGCATAGGACATTCCTGAGTATGTCAGTGAACAAAGTGGTTCTTTCCTTTGTGGAGACAACTGTGATGGAAAGAGACAACAGTATATAATAAGTAAATAAATTGTATAGTATATTATAAATAATGAGCACCGGGAGAGGAAAGAAGAGTAGGATGCGGGGGGCCAGGGGTGTTCAGTGAGTGGGGAGCCTTGGGAGAGAGCTGTGTGAGGCAAGACGGGGAGGGGGCAGAACAGCATGGAGGTCAGTTAGGCCCACCAAGGTCGAGATGATTGCATTGTGGTAGAAAATCAAGGGTGTGTTAAATTTGGGGGTCTCTTAGCCCCGCATGGTGTCACATGCCTTTAAGCCCAGTATTCGGGTGGCTGAGACAGGAGGATCACCAAGAGTTGGAGGCCAGCCTAAGCTACATAGTGAGTTCAAGGCCAGCCTGAAATTTTGAGACCCTGTCTCAAAAAACCAAAAAGAAAAAAAAAGGAGGGATCTCTTGAGACCATCACACTGGCAATTTGAGGAAACCACTGCATGCGTGAATCTACCATTGGATAAGAAATCTGGTCTAGAGATGAGACCACACAGAGTGCGTAGGTTCTGAAAACTCAACCTGCTGACCTTCAGCCAGGCCCTGAATCTTTCTGAGCCTTTGTTTCCCTAAGTGGTCAGATAGCATTTATCACCCCATCCACTCCAGGAATGGAACCCAGATCTGACAACCTCCTTTGAGATCATAGGCACCAGAATCAGAAAAAATGACCGTTGAGAGCAAAGACATCACACTTACAGTGGTTTCCATTCAAAGCAGTGAAGTTTTGGTCTCATTAAAAAGGAATATAATACCTTCTTGTGGTTTTTTTGAGATGAGTTAATGCATGTAAATAGCTTAGAATAATGCCTGTCCTATAGTAACACATGTTAGTTGCTCTTTCCATTTGCCCCTTTTAGATGGGTTTTTTTGGGTCCATTGTTGAGGCTCTCATCTTTCTCCTTGCCTCGGTATCAGCACAGCCCTTCCAACTCGGTCCTAGGAGGATACAGAAAAGAGCCTCTTCCTGCATAATAGCCTCACACACTGAAACAACACGCAAGAGACTATTTCCCATGTCCCCTCCCTTTTAGCTATAAGGGTGTCATTGTCATTATCCTTACTGCTAGCTGAGTCCCTTGAGGGAATAAGAACTCTCACCTTTTGAGCCCCAAACTGGTTCCAGAATTGTGACCTTTTATTATACTCCTCCCATTACCCGCACCAAACTCCTCCCAGCCTCTGCCCATACACCATACACCAGCCCATCCTGCAATCTGAGCCGTCTGTTCTTTCTTTCATTCCAGGTCCAAGTATGAGGAAGACAGGAGGTGAGTGAGTTCTTGGTGATTACCTTGCAACTTCCATGGTGGAAGGCGTGGGGCTGAGCTTCCATGCTTTCCATTTCTGCCATCCACAAAGGAGTCCCTAGCGTTGTAGGAACATGGCCTGTGCACAAGTAGTTCCCAGGTGACCATAAGCAGAACACACAGGCTGGTGAGATGCAGGCCCCTGGTGCTCAGCAACCACTGGGGATATAGGTCTGCTCTCACTGTGTAGACACCAGGCTGCCCTCGTGCCTGATATTCCTAGGCCTGCTTCCGCTTCTCTACCCAAGAGATCCCTGTGCCTCCCTCCCCACTTCTTTCTCTTAAGCCACTTCCAGAAGTAGCGGTGATGGTTGGAGTTAGCCTGTATTGGCATCACCTGCACAGGGGAGCTAGGTATAATGCATTTTCTCTTGGCACATACTTTTTTTTTCTTTGTATTGTGCATACTTAACCTCACTTTTTTCCCATTAGCTGATGTTAAAATGAGTCTGCATTCCCTCAGTGCACACACTTAAAAAGAGAAAGAAGAGGGGCTGGGGATTTAGCTCAGTGATTAGAGTGCTTGCCTTGTAAGCACAAGGGCCTGAGTTCGATCCCCGGCACCACCAAAAAAAAAAAAAAAAAAAAAAAAAAAAAAAGAGAAAGAAGATGGGGTTAAGTCTGTTTAAGAGGGCAGTAAAGCCAAGGCTGAAGCTTTGCCTCACTGAATCCACAAAGTGAATAATCTGTCTATGAAATTGCAGGCCAAATATGTTTTTAAGTAGAGCTCTGGACAGTGTTGTTTGTGGCAATTGGAAGCTAGCTCCTTAACAGTTTCTTCTATCTTCTCCTTGTTCCTAGGGATAGGGGGGCAGTGAAAGCAGTATGCCTTGGCAGAGGCTGGTTGGCATTTCTCTTTTCCCCTGCTAACCTACTCCTTATATGTCTGAGGATGTTAGCTGTAGGCCTCAACCAGTCCTTCGTCTGCCATGGCTGAACCAGCCGGTTATTGTTTACATTTTAGAGAACTGGTGACCATCATCCCTTCATTGGGAAGAGTTCTGCTTAGAGAAGAAATAAGATTTCTTGTAGGAGTTGTGCCGGCCAAAACTTTTGGCCAGTGTCTGCTTGCTCTCCCATTTGATTATTCCACACTTCCCTTTGAATACCTTGACCCATAACTACCCACTTACCCCATTCTCCAGGGTGACTGTGAGAGAATTGTTTGGAGCAGTGTTTGGCCCTTCTCCCTGCTAGCAGAGAACACAATGATCTTTCTCGTGGATGATGCTGTTCTCTTTTGCAGTGCCCCCATGGACTTTGCCCTCAATACCTACATGAGCCATACCGGAATCCGTCTTCGGGAGGCACGACCCTCCAACACAGCTGAAAAGGTCCAGTCTGCTCCTGACAAGGACAAGTGGCTCCCCTTCTTCCCTAAAACCAAGAAGGTGACAGAGCTACCCTGAAGCATAACTTCTCTCAGAGCAGTTTCTCTACATGGAAGTAGATCAGGAGAATCATTTCACAACTCTCTAGCTGCATCCTTCCACCTTGGATGTAGAGTCAGAGAGAATCCCCAGATCAGAGCAGTCTTCTGCATCCCCCAAGCCTGGCCAGAGGTGAACATGCTCATTAGGGTACAAGCAGGAGTCAGCTTTCCAGTTATTTGTTTAGGGCCAGTCTCAGGGCGGGGACAGAGTGATGAGCAGCCGTGTCTGGGAGTTGAGACCTCCTCCAAACCCCAATGTCTCCTGTCTCAGCAGAGCAGCAATTCCAAGAAAGAAAAGGATGCCTTGGAGGACAAGAAGCGAAACCCCATCCTCAAATACATTGGGAAGCCTAAAAGCTCCTCTCAGAGCAGTGAGTATTTGGGGAGCAACAGCCTCAGCCTTCCTTGGGCAAGGACCTCAGCCCCTTCACATATAGTATGGTGGTGCGGGGCTTCCTGTGTTTCTGGGAGCCACAGGCCCAAGCCTCAGTGAGGCTGCAGCTTCCTCTCTGCACTGCTGCTGCTCCTTGCACTGCCTCTCCTGCAGGCTGTTTGAGGTGTGGGGATGTTTCGGAGCCCAGGAGGCCAGGCCTTCCTGTGGGTCTTGGTCTGGGAGCACAGAGCCACTGCTCAGCTGTGATATGGAAAAACATTTTCACCTGGGCAGAGATTGTCTGTTGATACTCACTGCCTCTCAACCTTCATCCTTGGGATTTACCTGCAGTCCTACAGTCCTGTGTTTTAGGAACAACTATGTGTCTTTCAAGGGGCATTTGAGTGACTGTTAAGTAGAACTAGGTGAGTAGAGGGCAAGTTTGGGACCCAGAGGTTCCTCTAAGCCATCAGTAACCCAGAACTCACTTGACCCTGTCGTTGACTTCTTCCCAGCTATGTGTCATGTGTCTGGATATTGCTGCTGGCCCTCACTATCTTGGTATCTCAAGTCTCAAGTATCAGGGAATCTGTGAGGCACAACAGAGTGGGCCAGGTGCCCTTTCTGAAATGGCTGCATTAGGGGAGGGGGAAAAGGGGACTCTTCTAGATACGCCTTGATTTTTGCCACTACCTTTTCATTTTCCAGCTTGATGTAACTTTATTTTGGCCCTTGAAACATCAGTTTGACATTTCATGGTTTACTTTTGTTTTTCTTTGTTTTTCTTTTAGCATTTCATATTCCTTTGTCCCCTGTGGAAGGTAAAAGGACTATTTTATTTGGGTTTATCTTTGCATTAGCATCAAGTTTCCATCTCCCACGTCTTAGCGTGCCTTTTCCATCTCATCTCCTGTTCTGTCCCCGTTTCTTCCCTCTCTGTCTTCTCTTCATTTCTCTTCTGTGTCTCTCCTTGTTGCTCAGACTTCCCTGTGACACAGACCCCTGGGCTGCTGTCCCTATGCTGGTGGGAGGCGTTGCCTGCTGACCTGGGTTCTGACAGGGTAGAACTTTGTGTGGTTCTGGCAGAGGTCAGCCTTCTAGGTCCTTCTGTAGTTTTCTCCATGAGAAAGCCTGGGACCTTTTTCTTGACTGTCAGCAATCCATGGATGAGGTTCCAAAAATCCAGCACTCTGCATAAGTGAGGAAAACCCTCAAAACCATGGTGTCCTGTGGTGAAGCAGAAGCAGGAGTATCTCAGATTTTTGTTGTCAACTGAAATTATAAAAATCCTTATTTTTTGAAGAGTTTGGGGTTTTAGGGGATTAGGTTTTATTTTGTTTTTTAGTATATTTTAAGTCTCTCACAGTTTTATTTGTATCATCTACTTTGCTTAAACCCTTCAGCGTAGTGCATCCATCTCTTTTTTTTGGAGGGGGGTGTGTGTGTTTTGTTTTTTTTTGAGACAGAGTCTCGCTCTGTAATTCCAGTTGCCCTTTAACTCACTATCTAGCCCAGTCTGGCCTCAAACTTGCAGTGATCCTCCTGCCTCAGCCTCCCAAGTGGTGGCATCACAGGCGCATACCACCATGCCTGGCTCTTTTGTCTCTTAACTGCCAAGACCATGGAATGAAAGCAGTTAAAACAGACAACCCTAACTGTATTTTAGAAGGCCTGACATCTACAATCTGTATACTAAAAATAAATAAGTGACGTTAAGGATAAGGGTGCATGTGGTTCAGTGGCAGAGCCCATGCTAAGCATACATAGGCCCTGGGTGCTTTCTCTCCACCATCAAAACAAATAATAATAATAAAGAATAATGGTATACATTAACCCACAAGCAGTTTGGAACTTAGATCAAAACGTCACAGAATTGGGCAAGTTCATTCCCATTAGTGAGGTCCATATGTATGCATTAAATAATATTTTCTAGGTTCTGCAGTAGAGGGAACAGTGAGCAGTCAGTAAATTATTCTGTCACTAGAATTCGTTTTGTGTAAAAGTGACAATTTAAAATACTATCTTCAAAATTACTCTATTTTTAAAGTTACTAAGTTCCTATATTAATTATGCCATCTTCGGTTTGATTTTTTTCCAATGCTGGGGACTGAGCCCAGGAGGTTCTGAGCTACATCTCTAGGCCTTTTTACTTTTTGTTTTTTGTTTTTTTAGCTTGGGGGGTGTGTTTTGGGTTTTTTTGTTTTCTTTTCTTTTTGAGATAGGATCTCACTAATTGCCCAAGCTGGGCTTGAAACTTGAAACGTGCTTCAACCTCCCAGAGTGCTGGGATTACCAGCATGCACCACTGTACCCGGCCCTTTCCACTTTTATTTTTTATTTTAAAACAGTCTTGCTAAGTTACCCCAGCTGGCCTCAAATTAGCAAGCCTCCTGCCTCAGCCTCCTGAGTAATTATGCCATAAAGCAATAAAAATAATTCTTTAAAAACAATTGTTTTAATCAGGTATGGTGGCACATAGATATAATTCAAGTTACTTAGGAGGCTGAGGCAGTACTGAGAGTTCACCAGATTAGGTGACATAGCAAGAACCCTGGTTCATAAACTTAAAGGTGGTAGGAGTGTAGCTCAGTACAAAGCCCTGGGCTCAATTCCCAGTATCATAACAATAACAACAAAATTGTCTTATAAAGCAGTAGGAAAAAAGAATGGTCTTGAAATCCAGGCCTGTATTTCCAACCCGGGGTCTGGAGAATGCTACAAGCATTCTGCCACTTAGCTGTGCCCAAACCCCAGGCCCAGATTTGTCAGTAGGAACTTCTCATCACCCCTGCCAAGGAAGGCCTGCAGCAATAGCAAACCATAGAAGCCAAGCAGTTCCACCGGGAGCTTGCTCTGTATTGACATGAGGGAACAGGAATACCCAGAGTAGAGTTAGGTTGCTGACCTCAGGGTCAGGATAAGGATACCAAGTGTCTTTGAGTCAGACCATGTCATTATGATTGCATGATTTGGTTTACAGTTCCAAAATCCCGGAGTTGGGGATTAATTCAAGTGGTAGAGTGCTTGCCTAGTAAGCATAAGTCCCTGAGTTCAATCCCCAGCACCCCCCAAAACAAAGATTCCAATCCCCCACAGCATCAAATAAATACCTGTCCATATCTGGAGATCAGACACACATCAATGCTACAAAGCCTCAATATGGAGAATGTTTTGACGTTTAGGATCATCATCCTAACCTGTTACCCCTGTTTGTCTGATATGCTAGTTACATAATTCACTTCTATTTAGTTCATTATCATTCAGGGGCTGGAGGAAGGGAGCAGAGGCTACCTGTGAAACTTTATCCTTTTAAAATGTGTTTCTTTCTGCCTGCTTCCCCTTGTTACTCTGGTTTCCTCAGTCATACCAATTTGATAGCCATTACATAACTCTGTCCAGAACACAATTGACCTGTGAGCAAAGGGACAGCGACTCAGCTGGTGACTTGCAGTTAAAGATGGGCCTGGGTTCCCACATCACCCCCAGCCAGAGTGGCTCAGGGCTGCCTTGGTGTCTCCAGTGTTCCCATATCCAGATACAGATTGAGTCTGGGACTGGTAGATCTGGTCCTAACCTTCACATGGTAGGACAGTCCCTGTTCCTCAAGCCCACATACAGCCACTTACATGGTTGTGAAAAGTGCTGCCCTGGTCCCTGCCTCAAGGGTGGGGTTGTAAATTTAGAAGATAGCAGCCAAATGTTTTTTGTTCTCTTCTGGTTTAGAAATGATCCTGTGAAAGTCAGATTTTGAGACAGAAGTTTGCAAGTCTGTTTGTGTGGGGGGTCAGAATCTCTGAAGAGGGTTACATTCAGGCCTAAACCCCTAAAGTGCTTATAATGACCCCCCTCCCTCCCCACCTCACTGGTCTCAGGCACAGTGGTATCTGTAGCCCAAGCCCTGCTGCAGTCTCACTAGACTTGGAGCTAAGCTTTAACATACGATGCACCAGCTGCTACACCCAGGCCTGAGTCTTCTGCAGGATCTCCTGTGGCATGTCCTGTCTGTCTCCTTGAATAAGACCAGCTCCCTTCTGTCTTACTTGGGAAAGGAGCTGGAATTTGAATGCCAGAGAGTGACAGCTCTCTTCTGTTTCTCCTGGATCACGTCTCAGAGCCAGATAAAGGGTCTGATTCTTTGATGATGGGTCCCAGAGAGAGGCAGAAAAGAAAGTCAGAGAAAAATAGAAATAATAAACTCTAAAAGTAATAGAAGTTTGAAAAATGCCTGTTAGGATTTGACAGATTCTGTGTGGCTGTGTTCTTAGTCTTCCTGGGGTTTTTTGGGTTTTTTTTTTTTTTTGTTTTGAGGGGGTTTTTTGTTTGTTGTGTGGCTCTTAGGAAAAATCTAGTTAGAGTTCTCAAGTAGAAACATCATTGTAATGAGGAAGACTTCCTAGAAAATGTGTTTCCAACCCCTCTCATTTTGCACATGAGGAAAGAGGCTCAGAAAGTAGAGAGACTGCCCAGGGCCACTCTGTGCAGTCATAGGAGAGCCAGAACTAGAACCACGTCTTCTGCCTCTTGGCTCCATGCTGTTCTCATCCATGCTTGTTCATTGCTGTCTTCTGGGCTAGAGGGGAGTGAGTGCCCTGAGAAGTCATCCTGGAACTGAAAGCATAGTGTTTTTCATTTTCCTTTTTTTACCTGCAGTCAAGCCGGGCAATGTGAGGAACATCATTCAGCACTTTGAGAACAGCCAGCAGTATGATGCCCCAGAACCAGGGACACAGCGACTGTCCACCGGAAGCTTTCCCGAGGACCTGCTGGATAGTGACAGGTACCGGTGGCTGGATGGCCTTGCCAGCTGCCCCAGGTGCAGAACACAGAGAAGTGCTGAAGTTTCATTCTAGCTGCCTGGTCCCTCCCCACTGAATTCTAAGGTCCCACTGTAGAACTTTCTCCCTCCCCTAGAGAGCCTCAGAAGATACAATAAGTGTTGGTTATAGGCCAGTGGAAGAGCAAGCAGAGCCACACCAGGAAGTACATGCTTTAAAATGTTCCTTCAGATCCACCCCCTGACTTCCTAGTAGCCTCCATCCCAAGACTGAGCTAGATTATATTATGCAGCAGATCATCAAGAAACACTGAATGACAAGAGAAAGAAGAAACTTGTCTTTGCCTGCCTGTGAGGAAGAGCTAGAGAGGAGGTTCTGCTAGACTCTCTAAAGACATGCGGGCCAGGCGTGGTGTCACACTCCTGTAATCCCAGCACTTGGGAGGCTGAGGCAGGAGGCTTGCCACAAGTTCAAGGCCAGCCTGGGCTACATAGGGAGACCGTGTCTCAAAAAAGAAAAAAAAAGACACACGATGTAACTGGGCATCAAATATCCATTTCAGCAAAGAGATGCTAAGTTGATTGATTCAAAATGCTCTGCTCTTGCCTTTTCAAGAAGAAAAAAGGAGAATTGAGACTGTAGCATCTCTTTTGTTCTGCATCTCTGCCAGGTTCTAGCTAGAATCCCTGTCAAGTGCTCTAGGACTTACTTGCTTTTGAGTCTGGCTTGATAACAGTCAAGTTATCCCTAAAAGTCTACAGCCAGCCCTTAACAGCCTGTAATCAGAAATACCTGTGCCGATTCCTCAAGGCACCGTTGAGGTACAGTACTGCAGGAAAATAATTCTGTGTATGGAAGTAAATCTGAGAGCCACTGAGCTGGACTAGAGGCAGGCACAGGGGCAAATCACTGGGTAGCAATGAGGATATTCCATTTGCCTTTAAAATAACTAATTATCAAATTGTAGGTCAAACATTCCCGGTAGAATGCAAGACTCTGTTTGTATTAAGCTATTATAAATTTAGTGCATGTTATTAAGTGAAATAAATCAGACACTTAATAGTACACATCGAATTGTTTCTCTGATATGAGAAACCATAAGTGTAAATAAGGACAAAGGGGTAGAATAGATATTTTGTTTAAAAAAGAAAAAAGAGAGATCGTATTCAAAAGAGAGAACTAGGTAGGGAAAAGGGGGATAAAGAAGAAGGTTAAAAGAAAAGATGAAAGGGGAAAAAATGGTAAAGTGTAGCTACACTTGTTGCAAATAGGGAGGGGTGGGTGAATGGAAGGGAGGGGAAGGGAAGGGGGGAAGAGGGGGGAAAACCAAGATGTATCATGTACAGGTACAAAATAACCATGTTGATTATGATCAATATGTATACAGTGTACCAATACATGGTCTTGGTAAAAATAATAAAAATTTTAAAAAAAAATTTAGTGCATGTTAAGATTGCACCATAAGGAAAACTGATGATTTGGGAAATGTAAAAAGATTTGTACTGTGGGAAGCGGTTGAGGTCTAAGATCAGTGGGAAAGACAATGATGTGATTGCTGTGGTAATCATGATCATTTAGCTGTATCAGATATTTTAAGATTACAAGACATTGTCAACACTTTGAGAAAACATTTGGGACTTTTTACAAAGTTGCATTCTTGCCCTGGCCAGGTAAATTTGCCCTATCTAGCCAGGTTTGCCGGATCCTAAGCTATTCTCAGCAGAAGCTTTTGGATTTGATGATTATAAACTCATCCCAGGAGCTCCTGGGAGAACAGCGAGGTGGGTGATAGATTGTTCTGGAGCTCAGCATATATAAAATACTTTAGTTCTAGAAGGCAATACTCTGAGAATTTAGGCCAGAGAGAGACCTTGCTATATTCTTGGTGGGAGCATTACTCATTTCCCAGCTCTGCAGCCCCAGGACCCCTCCAGGGGAGGTTTGTGGTGCTGACGTGACCCACTAAGGTTACTGGTGGCAAGTGTTTTGAGTTGTCCTGGGTTAGAATTTATTTAACAGATTTTCCAGGGGTGAGTTCAGTAGAAGACGATTTGGCAGTCTGTTTTCTAACCCTGCAAACAAACTCTCAGTTCCCAGGAGATGAGCTCCATTTTGAATCCTCTGGCAGTTTGGAGAGACATGATGAATGGAGATCAAGACAGTTGGCTCCCTCCCTGCAGCATCCTGCTGTGCTATTAAGAGCTCTCCAGACATCTCCGGGCCTTCTGTGGTCCCAGAAACAGAGCAGGATATAGATTAGTAATAATGCCAGCCAAGGAACAGCCCAGCAGGGCCACAGCAGGGGGATGGTAGGACCATTCAGGGGCAACTAGAGGTCAGAGATGCCAGCTGTCTCAGGGCTGATGCCCTGCAGGACTCTGCAGGACAGAGAGCAGCACCCAATTGGCAGCATCTCATCAAGCCCTAGACCCATTCAGTAGCCAAGCACAGCAGGCAGGGATGGGTTCCTGCCTTTCTGTAACCAGGCCTCTTAAAGAGTCCCCTGGCCTGTCTGCTCCCTGGAGAGGAAATGGAAGCTTAGGAAGGGTGCTGTTAGGCTAAGAATATGAACAATCTGAAAAATCCTCATTGCAGTTGGGCCAGAATCCAACAACAGATAGCATTTTCTAACAAGCAGTGTGGAAAATCCTAGAATTAGTAGGTGCAGATGGTGACTCTACTTCCCTCTAAGAAGATCTTCAGAAAAAGGACCCACTAAAAGCAGAGTCAGAGTCAAGAGTGATGGCAATGCAAAGCGTAGGCAAGTTGACTGCCACTGGATAGCCCCAAGGGCAGGGAGGTGAGGCCCTGTCGTCCCTGATGAGGGACTGTAATGTCACAGCTTTCCTGACCAGGAGCATAGGGTCCTAGGCACCTGGACACACCGTGAGTCTGACTCTCTTAGCCCCCAATTCCATCTTTCTGTTAGAATCCTTCTCCACAGGTCAGAATGAAGAGAGACTATCCCACCAAGCTTACTAGGGAAAGGGAGGAGTTTGGAGAGCAGCGAGAATGGTTTGTCACTGAGCAGTTTCTGCTCAGGTGTTTGGGCCAGGCAGGGTGGGGTGGAGTAGAGAGCCTGTACCATCAAGGCACCCTTGAGATGAGGCAGCAATTAGAAGCTGACCAGGATTTTCGTGTGCCTCCCACCAGTTCACGCTCAGAGATTCGCTTGGGCCGCTCTGAAAGCCTCAAGGGCCGGGAAGAGATGAAGCGGTCTCGGAAGGTGGAGAACGTGCCCCGCTCTCGAAGTGATGTTGACATGGATGCTGCTGCTGAGGCCACGCGCCTCCACCAGTCAGCCTCATCCTCTGCTTCCAGCCTCTCCACCAGGTGGGCAAGTTTAGGCAGATGCACCTGTTGTTCTCAGGGGCAGGGGTAGGACACAGGTTGCTGAGAGTCACCATTCCCTCACCAGGTCTCTTGAGAACCCAACCCCTCCCTTCACTCCCAAAATGGGCCGCAGGTAAGCAGTGAGCACAATGATGTCTCCCTTGTCATGGACTCAGGTTGGGCAGGAAAGGGAGGGGCCAACATGAGTGGGAGCGAAGCTGAGCTGCCTGTCTACCCCCAGGAGCATCGAATCCCCCAGCCTGGGCTTCTGCACAGATGCCCTCCTTCCCCACCTCCTAGAGGATGATCTGGGCCAGCTCTCTGACCTGGAGCCAGAGCCAGATGCCCAAAACTGGCAACACACTGTGGGCAAGGATGTGGTAGCCAGCCTGACCCAGAGGGAGATTGACCGGCAAGAGGTCATCAATGGTGAGAACATGCTCCCCTCCCCATCCCCACTTACTCTTCTGTGGGAATAGGTCCAGGGCACCCAGGACACAAAGCAGGAGATGAATAGGACAGGCCTAGGCAGCCGGACTAGGTGCACCTCAGTTCTGGCCTTGAGGTGAGAAGAAAGCAGCTATAGGATCTGAAACCAGCACTCTGCTTCCCCCAAAAGTAGAGTGGTATGGGGACCAGTAACTCCAGATACTTGCTGATCTGTTTTCTCTCTGTCTTTCTTTACCTCCTTGTCAAAACCTCCTCTCAGAGCTGTTTGTGACTGAAGCGTCCCACCTGCGCACACTTCGGGTCCTGGACCTCATCTTCTTCCAGCGAATGAAGAAGGAGAACCTGATGCCCCGGGAGGAGCTGGCCCGGCTCTTCCCTAACCTGCCTGAACTCATAGAGATTCATAGTAAGCAGCCCGGTACCTCCCAGCTCTACCCACCTGCAGCTTTTGTTCCAGCATGTTCCCCTGCCCTGCCCCGATCAGATAACCTGCACTGGTCCCCATGTGAGGAAAGGTGATGACAACTAGATAGGAGCCCTCCAGATTCCCCTCAAAGTAAAATGGTTTCCAAACCATTCCCCATGGCACTTCTGAGAGAGATCCTTTTTTTCCTCCAGTCACAAAAATCAGGTCTGGGGATTTAGCTCAGTGGTTAGAGTGCTTGCCTTGTAAGCACAAGGCCCTGAGTTCGATCCCAGCACCAAAAAAAAAACAAAAATCAATCCCAGGATTGCTTAACTAGCAAGTACAAGGCCCTGAGTTTGATCCCCAACACCAAAAAAAAAAAATCAACCCTAGGCATCTCTTTCTTCTCACCCCAGATTCCTGGTGCGAAGCCATGAAAAAGCTTCGGGAGGAGGGGCCCATCATCAAAGATATCAGTGACCTCATGCTGGCTCGGGTATGGCTCCAGACTTTGCCCACATTGCAAGGTGGAGACTGCAGGAGTTGGAGTCCGTTACCAAGGCCAGGGAATTTAGCAGGGGTGGGAGACCAAGGGCTGCACCGCTGTGGGGGGCTGTGATAGTCAGGCCGTGTCCATTCTGCCTCTTCAGTTTGATGGCCCTGCCCGAGAAGAACTCCAGCAAGTAGCTGCACAGTTCTGTTCCTATCAGTCAATAGCCCTAGAGCTGATCAAGACCAAGCAGCGCAAGGAGAGCCGATTTCAGCTCTTCATGCAGGTATGTCCTGAGCTGTGCCTCAGCTTCCCTTCTCTCCAGCGAGTTCACTAATGATCTGATACCCTTCTCCGGCCCCCAGCCTCTTCTCTCAGCAGTGCCCTCACCCCACATGCCCCTGCCCCACCAGTATTGTGACACATGACACCCTCTAGAGCTACACCACCTTGGTTGAAAAGGACACTGGGTTAGCAACCAGAGGGTGAGGCTCACCTGCCAGAACCAGTGTCCACACACGCGTATCTCAGTTCCTCATCTGTAAAATGGGGATGAGACCTGCCCATCTGTTTGAACCATATCCCTACCTTGGGTCAACATCATCCTGCCTTCACCGTTTGGGAGTGACCCACCTAGTCTTAGGACCTACTTGGCATTGAGCCAGCTCCCAGTCACAGTTGAAATCATCCTGTATCCAGGAGGCGGAGAGCCACCCTCAGTGCCGGCGGCTCCAGCTCCGAGATCTCATCATCTCCGAAATGCAGCGGCTCACCAAGTACCCACTGCTGCTGGAGAACATCATCAAACACACCCAGGGTAGGTATGGGAGGGCTGGGGCTGGGGCACAGACCCTCGCCTGGCAACATCTTGTACTTTAGCAAACACAAGACTTTTGTGGTCTTCAGTGCCCTCCTCCTTGTCTTGTTTGCTGTGTCTCAAAGAAAATATTCATAAATGTGCTTTGGAAAATGCAAGGTGCTCAACAGTGGAAAGAGTGAGGACCACCACTGGCCTAAGTGGCCTTTGTACAAATCACAGGTTAGCTCTCAGGGGCACCTTGGTTCTTCTCAACCTCAGTCTGATCATGGTCTCACACCAGGGCTGTGCTGGGTTCAGCCCCCCATTCGTCCCTCTGTTGGATACCTCTGTGCAGTGCACAAAGACAGCTTCATGTGGTAACATTCAGGAACAGGGAACAGGCTAATAGGGGGATCTGAGCATCCCTCGCTGCCTCAATTTGTGCACAATGGAGTCAGGATAGAGAGGTGTTGAGAACCTCGGCCTGGTTTGGACAGGTTTTCGTAGAGGCATGTGCCTCATTATTACCAACAGCAAGTCTGGCTGTGGTCCAGGCAGGAATTCTCAAAGCCGTCAGTGTCTGAAACCTAGGGATGCTAAGTAACAGGTCATCCTGCCATATGAGGTCCTCCAGCAAGGCAAGGCTGGCTCACCTCCATGCCTGCATGCTGGTTTGAGATAGGGAGCCCTTACCCACTTCCTCTGTCATGTTTGTTAGCTGGCACTTCGGAGCATGAGAAGCTATGCCGGGCTCGAGACCAGTGCCGAGAGATTCTCAGGTTCGTGAATGAAGCCGTGAAGCAGACTGAGAACCAGCACCGACTAGAAGGCTACCAGAAACGCCTGGACACCACAGCCCTGGAGCGAGCCAGCAACCCCCTGGCAGCAGAGTTCAAGGTAGGAGGCAGAGGCCGCAGCACAGTCAGCTCCTCACACACAATTCTTAGACAGCACTCTAGTCAGGGCCTGGAGAGTCTTAAGGGTAGGCGTCATGGACCAGCTGTGACAGGGTGACACGGTGGGGCCCTGGGAGACACACCTTGTTTTCACTGTCACTGTCCTTAGATGGAGAGGGGCAGATGCTTCACCAAGTGAAGACCAGATGGATATTAGAGAGCAGAGTGTTGGGCAGGACTTACAGCAGAGGTGGAGATCCTTTGGCAAGGGTAGAGATGAAGGAAAGGAGGGCAGGAGAAGGAGAGTGGTCTCTTGGGAAGATAGGTGGCATATGATAGATGCTGGGAGGGAGACCCAAGCCAGAGCCAATGTGTAGCACACAGTACACAGCTTCATAGTCGCCTTTTTACCTTTTACTTTGCCTTTACTTTTTACTGTCACCATGAGAATTTAAGGGAAAAGACTTTCCTTTTCACTGTTGATTCCCAGGGCTTTGGCACAATGCCCACACCTAGTAGGTTCTCAGATACTTGTTGAATGAATGAGTAATGGTGTCTCCTTAACAGACCCTGGATCTTACAACCAGGAAGATGATCCACGAGGGGCCCCTGACCTGGAGGATCAGCAAGGATAAGACCTTGGGTATGTGCCAGGGGGCAGGCACAGATGGCATCTGTAGCGGGTAGTCTTCTCTGTCTTTGTTGCATAAACCCTGGAAGCTCTTGCTCTAAAGGGAGGTTGAGGTAGCCAGGAGCCACTTAGAACAAGACTAGGATGATAGCTTGGGGCTCCTTAAGCACAGTATGGGAAAGGAATAACCGGAAAGAAGGGGCTTGGGGTTCCCAGACTCCCAGGGCCACCTAGACCCTGGCGACAGGCATCCAAGAGCCCCAGGGTCCCCTTGTCCTGATGAGGGATAAGTGTGCAGCAGGGTACGCCTCACAACCCCCAGACCTCCACGTGCTGCTGCTGGAGGACCTGCTAGTGTTGCTGCAGAGACAGGACGAGCGGCTGCTGCTGAAGTGCCACAGCAAGACAGCTGTGGGCTCTGCGGACAGCAAGCAGACGTTCAGCCCCGTGCTCAAGCTCAACGCCGTGCTCATCCGCTCTGTGGCCACAGGTACCTACAAGGAGATGTTCAGCGGCCTGGGCTCTGGGGCCGTGATCACTGTTGCTTGAATCCAGTGAGCACTGGGTGACACAGGGCCAGCCTGGGGCCTACAGGACCTACCTGTCTGCCTGTGTTCCTCTCCGTGACCCAGTCTAGCAGGAGAATGTGGTCAAGATGGGGTAGGTGTGAGATAAGATGGGACCAGGGTAAAGATGGATAAGCTAGGGCGGGGTGGTCAATCCTCAAGGCCAACGCTGGGTGGGCTGGTGAGGCTGTCAGAGCAGGGTTGGGAGGAATAGGATTGAGCAGGGAGAGGAAGACAAGCTTTCCTCCTGCAAGAGTGCCCTGGGTGGAGTGATTACAGAAGACAAAGGCCCACAGCACTGAGCCAAGCCCAGCAGCCAGAGGTGAGCAGGGAGAAGTATGCTGGAGGGCATAGGGGCCTCCCTCTTCATCTATAACCCAGTGCTGCCTACTCACCTACAGGGGGCGGGAAGAGGTGGTGGAGATAGATTTATAAACCCAAACCACCAGTCACACATCAGCCCTCAGTCACTAGAGCCAGAAGGCAGAGGGGACAGCTGTGAAAGACTAGGTCTCAGAACTGCCTCTCTTCTTAGTGGGTTCCAAGTGGTTCTGATAACTCTTACCCATATCCTACTGTAGTATTCATCCAAGTTGAAGTTTGAGCTTCAGGTCTGCCCTTAGTTGGTGTGGCCCAGACTACTGTTATATCAGCTACCCTATGTTGATCTTTCCACTTTCCTTTCCTTGCACAGATAAACGGGCCTTCTTCATCATCTGCACTTCCGAGCTGGGCCCTCCCCAGATCTATGAGCTGGTCGCTCTGACATCATCAGACAAGAACACGTGAGAATTGATTGAGGGGTCCCACGTAATCGCCATCCCTTTGGGACCTGGGTGGTGTGTATGAAGATGGTGGACAGTGAGGCCAGGGCTGGGCCCCAGGGCTGTCACTGGACAGGGAGCTGAGAGGGGAAGTGGGAGGCAGGACAGGTTTGGAGAAGCTGTTGTGGGGGGACATCACCCCACCCTGTAACAGTTGTATTAAGTCCGTGCACCTTTCCAGGCCCCTCCTCCCCACGTGGGCCATCCACCCACACCATGTTCCCATCAGCAGCCGCCAGAGGGGGCGTGGCAAAGTAGAAGGAGACAGGTTGAGTCAGACAGTTTCTCACCCTCAGAGTTTCCTCCTAGGATGGATAATGCTACCTCTTAAGTTATTTTGAGAGGGAAAACATACATAGAGTGCTTAATGCAGGGCTTAACAGAGGGTTGGTATCCAGTAATTGGTAGCTGCAAGTCATAAACCCAAGGGAGCAGCCAGTGAGAACTGTGAGGGAGGGGGGTGACTGCCAGGCAAAGGGTCCTTGGGGCACAGCTGGAAGATTTTGAAGCTTTGGAGCAGTGGGGTCCGCAGGGACAAGGTGTGTACCTGGCCTTGTTCTCACCACCAGTCCTTTCTGTTCCTGCCGAGCAACAGATGGATGGAGCTCCTAGAAGAGGCTGTGCTGAACGCCACCAGGCAGCCCGGAGCTGCCCCAGTGCCCATTCTCTCCCGGCCTCCAGGCCCCCAGGAGCCAGCTCACCAGGGCCCCAGCCCCAGCAGGTACAGTGCTTAGCCTTCTAGGCCCTGTGACAGCCTCGGCAGGGAGATGCTACCTGGGAAGTACAGCCCCAGGCTCTGGCAGGTGGAGGACCACGCCTGCTTTTCTGCCTTCCATCCCTGCCCCCCACACATGGCCTCCCACCTGGCTACCGTAGTGGAGACTGCACCTGAAGTAGAACTGGGGTGCAGAATGAGGGACTGGAGTCCCGACCCGGCAGATGAGGAGGCCTGACCCTGCCCTTCTCAGAAACTCTTTAATTGCTTGTTCTAACTGCCAGGTCCGTGGTGGGCTTTTTCGACATCTCAGCCTCCTGGCTGGCAGGGCCAGGAGTGCCACCGGGTGGTCGTCTCTCACCAGGGTGGGTTTCTTCCCTCAGGGTAGGACTGGATGGCTCAGAAGTGTTCCATAGCGCGGCAGAGCCCGAGGAGCTGCCTGGAGGTAAGGCCCTGAGCTTGGTCCGTTGGTAGTCACAGGTCAGTCGGGGCTTGGGGCGATGGGAGAGTCCGTCGGGGCCTGAGGTCTGAGATTTTGATGGAATGAGCAGAGAAGAAACGGAGTAAGGAGAGAGTGGAAGAGTGAGAACAGGCAGACAGACCAGCTCCCTGATCAGACCTTCTGCTTCTGGGAGTGAGAGGACGATCGGTGGAGGCAGCAGTTGCCAGCCGGGTTCTGGGGCCCCTGTGCCTTTCAGCCCAGCGTCGGGTTACTCCTGGAAATGAAGGTGCAGAGAGCTGGAGGCACTCGGAGGGTTTCACATGCAGTTGAGGGGTGGGGGGAGGGGCGTTCTCGGTCAGATTCCCCATTGAAAGTTTTTATGTTAGTAAGTTAGGAGCCCAGGTTTGAAGGGAAATCATGGTCTCCCTGGCCGGGTCCCTCTTCTGTGTCCTTCTGCTTAGAGTGCTTTTCCTCCTAACTCCCACACTTCCTTCCAGTCCCATTCTCTGTGCCCTCTGCAGTGATGCCTTCTCTGACCACGCCATTTAATACTGTAACCAGCATGCCTGGTGCCTCATACCCTGCTCTATTTGGTCTTTCCCACAGCACTCATCAGCTTCTAACAAACTACATGATTTATTTTTTTATTTATCTGTGTCCCTGTACTAGAGTTTAAGCTGCCTTCCCCCAAGCCCAGGCAGGGATCTTTGTTTTGTCCATCTTTGGTGTATGCCAACAGCCTGGGCAGGGCTGGCCACAGGAGGTGCCTAGGAAACCTCTGCAGATCTTAGCAGACAGTGTTCCCAGCCCCTTGGATCCACTACTGGGTGTGGGCTTACCCTGCAGGTGCCTTTGCTGTCCCTTGCCCTGCCTGACAGCCCCTCTCACTCAAACAGGCCCTGGGACCCAGCAGAGAATCCAGGGGAAGCACCCAGTGCCACCAGAGGAGCATGAGGAGGAGGGCAGTGCAGAGGAAGTGAAGCTAGAGGCCCTGCCTCTCCCTTCTGCATCACTGAATGGAGAGAACGGGGCCATCAGGACAAGGGACCCCATCAGCCTGGCCCTTCCAGGGCCCCTGTTGATGGAAGGACTTGCTGATTCAGCCTTGGAAGATGGTAAGTACACGGCCAGTGTGAGCTTCAGCCTCCCCTGCTTAAGGGCTCTCCCTGGTCATGCTTGAGATCAGACAGATGGGGACGCCTCCTGGTTGGCCAAAGCACTCCAGCTCTGCCCCCATCTCCTCTGAGCCCTCCCACCCCTGGTGCAGTGTGAGTCCTGTGCTGGGGAAGCCACTTTCATCCTGTCTCCCCCTCCAGTGGAGAACCTGCGGCACCTGATCCTGTGGAGTCTGCTGCCTGCGTACACCATGGACACTCGGGCCCCTGGGGAGCCCGAGGATGACCTGACACCTACACCTTCTGTCATCAGCATCACCTCTCACCCCTGGGACCCAGGCTCCCCAGGGCCAGTTCCCATTAGAAATGACAGGGATAACACCCAGCTCCCAGGGTCAGAGGAAGACCAGCCAGAGCAGAAGGATATGGCTTGCTCTCTGGCACACCTGCCCCCAAGGACCAGAAATTCTGGGATCTGGGAATCTCCTGAGCTGGACAGGAATCCAACTGAAGAGGCCGCAAGCACAGAAGCAGCAGGAAGTTATAAAGTTGTAAGAAAAGGTAAGATACATTGGAGTGTCCGCTAGGGAGACAAACACCACTTTTGCTGGGGTAGAGGTGAATCTTGTAGGGAGCTACTTCCTCCCCATCTTTGTCCTGGGGACTGCGAGCAGAGCCTGGCACTGGGTTCTGGGAGAAGGAGACACATCTATACCATGTGAAGGCTTTGGAGTCAAACAGCTGAGATTCAAAGCCTAGCTCTGCCGCTTAATGTCTGTGAGACCTGAGACAAAATTGTGATCATCTCTGAACTCCATTCTGTAACATATGAGGACATTTCCCACTACCCAGCAAAAATCAACGAGCAGTAGAAGTGTCTATTCTTCACACCCTTCAGATCCTGAGGAAAAGGTGTGGCTTTTCTTCCCAGGAGCCTCCAGCCCTCCAGACAAGATAGCAGCAGGAAAGGGAGGGGAGGGACACTTGGAGAGGGAGGGGCTGTGTCTGATGGAATGAGATGACAGGAAGGGCGCTCCAGCTGGGAGAAGGCTCAGCAGAAGGTCAAGCCCAGCTGGAATGGCCAGAGCAGTGAGCCTGAGGCAGTTCACACCAGGCAGAGTGAGCCGAGAAGGAGAGCAGGTCCAAGGAGCATGCTGGGAAAGATCCCAAAGCTGGCTCAGGAGGCTAGTGGGCTCTGAGTGGTGCCATAGGGGCTTCCTGTCCCCTCTTGGCCCGTGCTGCCTCCCGCCCTGTCTGCCTGGGGTGTGCCCACTTCTGGTTTCTGGGAACTGACCTTCTTCGCTCTGTCTTTCGGTGAAGTAGTGGAAAATTCTCTGCAGCTCCCAAGAGGTGATCATGTGTGATCTTGTGCTCACGGTGTTCTTCCCTTTCCTTGTTCTCTACCACCCCCACCTCTTTCCCCCTGTCCTCCCTGCTCTCTCCCCTTCCCTTTCCTTGTCTTCTGGCCTCTCCTCTCCCTGCTGGTGGTGGTGTCGGTGCAGCTGAGGTAGCAGGCAGCAAGGCTGTCCCTGCACTGCCAGAGCGTGGCCAGTCAGAACTTGAGCCACCCGAAGTGGAAGGCGGAACAAAGGCTACGGGTAATCAACTTCTCCTTCAGCCAAAGCCAGGCAGGGCCTGTGGGGCAGAGCTGGGCCGTGGGCGTCAGACCTTGCCTGACTCTCAGGCACACTGCAGATCTCCAAGCTGTCTGGAGTGGGTGGAGAGTGGCACTGGGAAGAGATCCTGTGCCACAACCTGACCTCCAGCTTTTGAAACCCGCTCATCAGGAGCTGTGGGGTCCCTTTCAGAGCACAGGCTTAAGCAGCCTATGCCCAGCTGTGAGGTGAGGCAAAGAAGCTGGCTGGGTCTCAGGGCCCAACACCCTTAACCCACTTATACCCCAGCCACTTCTACACCAGCCACCTCTCCAGTGCCACTGTGGAATCCAGTTCCCATGGCCTCCCGGATTCCTCAGTGCCCACCCCTGCTGCTGCCATTGGAGCCCTCCAGCCCATCCTCCATGGTCTCTGACCTCCCTCTGATAGGCTGTGACAGTTGGGGCAGGGGCAGCATTGGCAGAGCTTGAGCTGAGGTAGGGTGAATGAGGCTGCTGCTGCCACCTTTTCAGAAGGGCCTAAAACCAGCCCAGTGTTTCCTTCCCTTCCCTTCAAGGGATGGGAGCCACTCCCCACTCCCCAGATGGAACACTGCCACCTGCCCTCCTCCCTTCTCTTCCATCACTAAGCACCTTCCCTGGCATGTGGCCAACCTGAGCAGAGTTGCCATCTTGAGAGAGACGAGTTGGGTAGGCACGTGAGGCCCACATGGGTCACACTGTTGTCAGAGAAGGCTCCCCTGGCCCATCCTGCCTGCTGGCGTGTATGTGGCAACACTGAGGGAGTGGGAGGGAACTCAGGCATCTCTCTGCTTGCCTCCTCCTGATTTCCTTTCCTCCTGGGAACAGGGAACTGTTTTTATGTCAGCATGCCAGCAGGACCAGTGGACTCAAGCACAGACCCTTCAGGGGTACCCACAAGCGCCCCCCAGCCACAAGCAGGCAACAGAGATCAAAGACTCCCCAGCCGCTCTTCCCCTGGCCTGGCCCTCAGGGACGTGGGCATGATCTTCAGCACCATTGAGCAGCTCACTCTCAAGCTCAACAGGCTCAAGGTGAGAGACACAGGCAGGGGCCCCGGGAGGCCTTTAGTCTGTCATCCAAGATCATTCCCTAAGAATGAGGTGTCTTCCTGGGAGCCATAGACCTGGTCTCTGCCACCCTGCCACCTTGGGAGTGCAAGCACCCTGTCCCCAGAGGCCTGAGACTGGAAGAACCTGAGCAGACATCCCCCCAACTCTTCTAGGACATGGAGCTGGCCCACAGAGAGCTACTCAAATCCCTTGGCGGCGGGTCCTCAGGTGGCACCACGCCTGTGGGCAATTTCCACATAGACGCATCGCGATGGACAGACAGCTCCCTGTCCCCTCCAGCCAAGGAAGAACTGGCCTCTGACCCCCAGGACAGTCAGGAGCCAGAGTCCTACCCTGAGGATGGTGAGTGAAGCCAGCTCCCACTCTGTCCACCGTAAGAGAGGAAGTGTCATGAGGCAGTGTGACAGATGCTAGTTCTGAGGGTCTCATTTGTCCTTGACTAGCTCATTTCCTCAGCTCCAGAAAGTGATCTTTTTTAAAAAGCCCACAGAAGATCCCCTAAAGATGGGACTAGTATTGAACCCTCTTTTTTCTTGTGCTGTGCAGATTATGTATCAGAGGGAGCCTGGTCTCACATCTACAGCCTTTTCTTATTAAATGTTCAGAACCAATTAAGTGGCCCAGGAATACAGCCATGCCCTAACTCAGGAAGACAAAGCACATACCTACCTGATCTAGGGATTTGGGGGCTGACAGAAGTGGGGTCAGTATACACCCTTGTTCGGGCCTCACAAAAAATGAGGGCTTCTGAAGAGGGAGGAGTGCTTTGTCACAGACAGATGGTGCTGAAGGGTGAGTCCAAGGATGACTTTCTGGACAGCACACAGCAGGGGGCACCTTAGGCATGGCCAGCTCCTCACCCCTGCCCATTCTCCACAGGCTGTGACACCCCTCTGGAAGACAGTGCTACAGACACACCTGTGTCACCAGGACTGTAGCCACCATGACAACCAAATCCTGCACATCCCCACTTCTCCATCAGAGACAGGTCTGAGGCAGGGGCACAGGCGAGGAGACCTCAGACCACATCCCTGCCGAAGAGGTGGTGGGGAAGCGGATGCAGCCGAGGCCCGGGGAGACCCGCATGTTGCTTGGTCTGCACAGATCCAAGTCAAGTCTGTGTCTTTCCCCTCCCTCCCTCTCTCCCTCTAGCCCAGCCCTACAGGGCCTCAGTCCTGAGCATGCTGACTGCATTTGAAAGGCTCCTACTTAACCCTGTTGGCAGTGGTCTGCTCTGCCCCACACAGCATGTGTGTCTGTGTGCACACTGCCCTCGTGCACAGCACCCGCGTGCAGGTGAAAGGAGGAGGCTTCAGTGTAAATGCACTTTCTTCCTCCCCTTCTCCTTAGGACCCCAGGCCAAGCTGGGTGTCTCCCCTATCCTCTTGTCACTTTGGTTTTCTATAAATATGTATGTATTCAATGTGCATCTTTGCTCTTGTAAATAACTTGACCTTTCTGTTTCTGTCCCTGAGTGCTGGAGGCAGTTACAGAAAGGACTGTTAAGGGAAGAGAGGGTAAGGCTCTCACCCGCCTCAGCAGCAGTCCACCTGCCCACCCAAGGTCAGGGCCTGAAGGGGAGCCAGACTGGACTGTCTCTGTGCTGTGCAGGGAAGGCGCCTGGCCCCTCCTCTGTGGCCTGGTGCTGAGCTGCCGCGTCTCCTAGGACTTATAGGAGCCTAGGTCATCAGGGAACAGGGCCAATGGAGAACTTCTCATACCCTCTGTGTCCTCCCTACCCCACCGCCCCTATAGAAACCCATGTAGCAGGTACGGAGCTGAAGATAGACCCTGGGAAAGGGCAGGGGATTTGAATGCTGGGGTCTCTGAATTAACCCAGAACCATCCCTGGAGGGCCACCACAGGCTTGGCCATCACCATGTCCTCCAGCCCCCACTGATGACTAGAATATACACACTGTGCTAGGTGTATATATACATATATATATATAAATATATATATAATATATAAAATATAGATACGGAAATGACTGTTTTGCTGTTAAGATAATGTATACTCTTATTTTCTTCCTTTCATGGTTAAGATTTTTTTTTAAGAAAAGTTAAATATTCTTCAATTGTGGTGGTATGTGTGTGATTCTTGGGACCACTGTGATGAAAGATCCTGACCAGAGTTGTTCCTGATGCCAGAGCTCCAGAGCCGGGTCTTACTGTGTTCCTTCCCAAAGCTTCAGATGTGTGCTTACTGAAGGGGGTAGGTGTGAACTGAGTTATAGAACCCCAGGCAGAAAACTCAAAAGACACTGAACTCAGTTGACACACAAACACAAAGGAGCAGTGGACCCAGGGCCCTCAGGGTCTGCCCTCAGACAGCAGCAGGACTGTGACTGTAAGGTACAGCATTATTTGGGCCTGGCAGCACCCCTTCCCTCAGACACAGCCAGGTCACCAGTGATACTATAAGAGGACATGGGCAGGGCTAACAGGAAGCTGGGTGGCTGGGTCATGTGCTGTGCTGGGAATTCAGAGAGGTGATAGCTTGTCCCTGGACACCCGCAGCAGACCCTGAGGGCGCAGAGACCATGAGGGTGCTCACAGGCAAATGTGGAGCAGGTCAGTCCTTTTCGAGCTGGGGCAGGGAGAAAGGTCCTAGCTGCCCATTCTCCGGAGGCTCCCTGCTACTGGAGGCGCGCTCCTCAGAGTCAGGCCTGTGCTCTCAGAGCACAGTGAGGTTACCTCACACTCCAATGTCTGGGTTTAGGTTGCTGGCAGTGCTTACTTTTTGCCACATAGGTGCTGAGACACATCTCGCCTTCTTCAGAGTGGCTGCCAAAGCCTTATGCATTTCTTTATGCTGAGCCCTGGCCTCTTCCATACTTGTCAGACACCTGGGCGAGCCAGATTTGAGTGGAGGCAGGGTGTTGGGGATGGGGCCATGCTCAGTACCTGCTCTCACCTCCTCCTCACTCTGCCACAGCTTGTGTATGTCAGCAGCTGGTCCCTGGCAGAGTGCATGTCCCCTAACAGACACAGCAGGGGAGTGACGGGCCTGGGCAAGCAGGACATAGCCCTCAGGAGGCAGAGGGGCAATCTGGCTAACTGGTGCCCGGGGGAGGGAGGCTGAACTGTCAAGTGATTCACATTGTCATTTCTGACCATATAATGTGAACAGATCAGAATCCAAATGTTTCATGTAGTCCTGGAACAGACTTTAAATACCCTCAAAGAAAAGTACAACAATAGACTATTCCTAGTCCAAAATCTCCCCCAGGGGTCACCAGATGGTGACAGGAGCTGTGTCTGTGTCCCAGGGCCTCAGTGAAGATGATGGTAGGAGCTAGGTAGAGAAAGGCAGGGCCTCCTCATCCCTGAGCTTGACCTTGATGGGGTCCTTTGGCAGCAGCAGCTCCTGGATCATGGTGTACATGGGACATTGTGGGTCGAAGCAGTTTTTCTGGAGGATGAAAAGATTGGCATTTGACAGGAATGAAGATTAGTCCTCTAGGAGAAAAAAGATGCCCTGGAGCAGGGTACCTTGGGGGCTGGCAGGCATGGAGTTACTAACTAACACTGCTGATATTAGGGAAAGAGGAACACAGCTTGTGCTGTCATTAAATAAAAAGAATTGGGACTGCAGACCCTCCTCAGAAATAGGAAGGCAGAGGGGCCTGTAGCAGTAGGGAGGGAGGGAGAGACTCACCGCCAGGGACAGCCACAGCAGCCCCACTGGGCCCTTGGATGCACTTTTGGACTTGGAGAACTGCGCCTGGTACTGCACTGCTGTGAGGAAGCCCTCCAGCCCCACCTCTGTGATGCGGTTTCCTGGTGGCAGGAGGTGGCCTGTCACACCGTCTGCAGTCTGCTCCTCTGGCTCCCCATCCCCACACTCCTCAGCCAGGACCACCTTTCCCCAGCTAGCCCTCTACTGCAACCCTGCTTCCTGCTCTGATTCCCTTCACCCTTTTTATTCCCCCTCCCCTACCTGTATCTTACCGTCCTCAGCCTCCTCCCTGAACCAGCACTTCCCCTAACTTCCTGGCCCACACACAAGGGCCTGACTTGATGCCCAACTATGGGAGAACCAGGTTGTGCCCCTTGGAGTTGAGGCAGGCCTCCTCCTGACAGGAGCTACAGAGCGGGTGGCGGGCTCAGGGAAGGTTGGCGAACATACGGAGGAGGTTGAGGTACAAAAGGACCTTGTTCCCAGGCATGAAAACCTTCCCATCTCGGTGCTCCATGGGTTCCAGGAGAGGGTTCATTATCTCTGTAGCTTCTGCAACCAGCTGCTAAAGCAGAATACTAATTGCAGCAGAGGAGAGGGGAGCTGGTCAACAGGCCAGTCATTCATTCAACATACATGTTTTGCGAGCTGGCTAGAGTCCGGGCTCTGTCCTAGGTGCTGGGGACACAAAGATAAATAAGCCCATACCCTCCAGAAGCTCCTTGGTGTGTGGGAGCCAGAGTGAAATAGGGACTCAGTGTAACTGACCCCAGAAGCTGGGAATGCTGTGGAGTGCAGCAGGGGAACCTCTAGCCCCATTTGGGGTGGGAAAAGCTGGGAGAGGTGCCTGTGAGCTGCAGTGTGAAGGTACTGACATTCTCAGGTGAAGAAAGGTGAGGGGAAGGTGGCAGATGCAAAGGCTCTGCAGCCAGGAAAACGCACACAGCACTTAGCTTACAAGTGTTTCCTGGCGCTGAGCAGTGGGAGCAGCCAGGGGCAGCCTGAAAAGGGGCCAGGGTCCTGATGAAAAATAGCCTGCTCGGGACAGGCTGAGGCCAGAGTGATTTTCGTCCACCCAACTTCCTTCTCTCAGATCCCGTCTTAGGGGACAAGGGATGCTCCTACAAGTGGACGGGGCCCTTCCCTGCCTGGGAGGTGTCAGCAGGGCTGAAGTAAGAGAGAAGACAAAGATACAAAGACAGCAGATTCCTGGCAGCTGACAGGTTGGAGAGCTAGAAGTGTGAAGTCAGCAGCCCAGGCAGATTTCAAAGCACAGAGTAGCTTGGTCCAAGCTGAACAGGAAAGAGGATCCAGAGGCAAAGAAGAAAGGTTCTGAAGGAGCCATGACTAAAACTGGCCCAGAGAAGCCACGTGACAGACAACGCCCTTTGTTCTCTGTGCACCTGTCTGAGAAAAGGGTGGAGCTGATGGCCTCTGGAGAAGCAGCTTCAATTGGGACAGCAGACCCAAAGTGTGGGCTACAACTAGGCGTGGAACAGAAGGACTCGTCCAAGTCGGAAAGGGAAGGGAGGGAGCACCGAGCTCCACTGCTTCCACAGCAAGGACAGAGGTTGGGACGGGCTTTCGGGTGTGGCGAAGACAGGAGTGGAGGGAAAATGTCAGGAAATGACTGCTGCCGCAGCTCGGGGCAGGACACCCCATTCCAGGAGGGGCTGGGGAGTTAGAGCTGAGCAAGCCTGGACCCCACTCCTGCTCCTCCCGCAACCTACCTCAGATTCCAAAAGGATGCTGCGCTTCTCTTTGCTCCCTGTTTTGGTCCCTTTTGCCCTGTTTGGCTTCTGCTCAGGGATGGTTGCCTCTGCAGCCAGAAAGGAGCCAAAATGCATACTGCAGACCTTGGACACCATCCAGGTTCCCCGGGGAGAATGGGCAGGGTGAGGCAAGGAGATTTCTTAGACTCTAGGAACTTTGAGTTTGGGTCTAACAGAAACAACTGCAAGGGCCCCAGCTAGGTAGGCGGGCTCCTCTTCCAAGAACGGGACCTTGGGGATCCAGCTCTGGGGAACGAGCTGTAGGAGGAAGGGGAGCCACCGTGTCTAGGCTTTCCACATCATCACTGTGAGAAGGAAGTAAGGCCCAGAGAGAGGCATGAGCAAGACCAGCCTTGGCAGACACCTCCAGGCCAAGAGCCTCCTGCATGCTGCACACTACTTTTCCCTCCTCCACGTGGAGAAGGTGGCAGCTGAGGAGTATCTGCACTTACTCCCCTTGCCTGGCTTTGTGGTATCTTCTTTCTTAGGGGTTCCTTGTGTGGGCGACTTCTCCTTCTTGACGACTTCCTGTAGAGGACATAAGATGACCAACGAGAGCCCTGCCTCCCAGGGGACGGGCAGCAGGTGTGGGAAGCTCTGGGTGGAGGTAGACCTTCCCAGGCCCACTTGGCCTCTTTCCTTCCCCTCCCTCTCCATATCTTGGCAGTCCCTCCCGGTCCACCCAGCTGTCCCCAAGCACACCTACCCCCGGCTTCTCCTTTTTCTTGACCAGGCCCTTAAGGGTCTTCATAGACTGCATCTTTTCCACCAGTGCCACAGAGCTGATCCCTCCCATCTGAGGCTTCTCCCGCTCTGTTTTGGCCTCCACTTGTCGAGAGGAGGTCAGCTGTGCTCACAAATAGGGGGTGAAGAGTGCTTCTTCAAAGGGTGATGGCAAGGAGGAGCCTCTGCTGGGGCAGCAGTGGGGCTGACAGCACTCATCTCCTTGCCAGAAGGTGAGGACAATTTATTTGTCAGGCCTCCTCGGAGGTATGGGTGGGGATGAGCTGGGAGGTGAGATGGGGGCGCAAACTCCTCTATTGATGGGGAATAGCTGTCCCTGAGCTGTGTGCTGCACGCTGCTGTAAGTGGATTCCATGAATTGCCTCATTGAGTCCTCTCAATCCCGTAATGTAGGTATAATTAGTCCCAGTTACAGAAAACGAAACTGAGGCAAGCTGGTGCATGAATGAGCTGGATTTCAAATCCTGGGTCTGAATCTAATATTGGGTATCTTAAGCCCCCACAGGGTGGCTGTGATGCTGAAGCCCACCCAGCAGAGGTCGGAGACCAGAGGTCCCGGGCTGATAGCCGCCGGGGCGGGCGCTCACCGATCGCGACCGCTCCTGCGCCACCTTCTCCAGCAGGAGGCGTCGGCGCTCCACCACCTCGGGGTGCGTCAGCTCGAAGGGGCGCAGGACCTGGGGAGAGGCCAGGCCTCGGTCAGACCCGGAGGAGGTGGGGAGGCTCCCGTACCCCAGCCGGCCACCCACCTCGGCCAGCCTCAGAGCTCCCTTGTCCTGGATGCGGTTGTGAGCCAGGGACAGCCAGAGCAGCGAGCGGTTCAGCCGGAGGCCCTGCGGGCGGTCCGGGCAGTCGGGGCAGTGAGCTGAGCGCGGGGAGAGGCGCCCTCACCCCCAGCCGCCCGGCGCACGCACATCCGCCAGGTGACCCGCGCCCTCGTTCCCGATGTGGTTGAAGGCCAGGTTCAGCGACACCAGGGTCCGGTTGCTGCCGTGCAGCGTGGACAGAGCCTGGCCCAGGAGCCGTGCGCCGCGGTCGTCGATGTTGTTGTTCCTCAGAGACAAGTGAGCGATCCTTGTCCACCGGAGGGAAGAGAGGAAATCGGAGGGAAGAGAGGAAATCGGGCACTGCAGGGCACCCTCTGAGTCCCGAGACGGGACATGGGCGGGGCAGGAACGGAGGCCCCCCGAGGGAAAATGAGAAAGTATGGGGGCTGATTCCTATCCTGGCATGGGGACAAGCCCAGGGAAGGGGGTGAGGGTGAGTGGCCTCACGTGCTGTCCATGGCCATGAGCTTGTGATACGACTGCTTTGGCAGTGGGTTCCCCTCCAGAGACACCTTCCTGAAAGTGGGAAAGATCTGAGAACCAGGAGGGACCGCTGAGGCCAGGTAAGGGAGGGAGACAGAGAGCAAGCCAGAGAGTAGCTAGGAAACAGTCCTGGTGTGGAGATCCACGGGACGGTTCCCCAGGCTAAAAATGCAGAAGTGAACTCAGATGTGAAGGGGCCTCTCCCCAGGCTGAGCATGGTAAGGGGCTCTCTAGCACAGCCTTCAGTGCCCCTCAGCTCCTGCTATCCAGGCTCTATGTGACCCTCTCCCCTTCCATGTGGCCAGAGCTAGGGACTCAGTTCCGATGAACAGAATGTGGCAAAAGTGATGGGCTATCACTGCCAAGTGCTAGTCCTATGTGCAGGTCAGCATGGCCTGCACCTCTGGTCACGCTCCCTGCTGCCCTTCCACAGGACATGCAGATGCCTGGGGTTAGCCAGGCATGCCACAAGCCTGTAATCCCAGCACTGAAGAGGCTGAGGCAGGAGGATCACCATGAGTTCGAGGTCAGTCCGAATTGCATCGCAAGACCCTGTCTCAAAACAAAACAAAAACCAACCAACAAACTAACAGATGCCTAGGGAAAGCCTCCAGTCAGTCACACAGTGGATCTGGGAAGCAAGTTCTTCCCTCCAGTCTCACCTTGAGATGACCACAGCCCCAGCCAACAGCTAACCCACACCCAGATGATCCCAGGGAGTCTATGAGGGAATAAGTGTTTGCTGTTTGAAGCCACTAAATTTGGGAGCCACTTTGTTACTCAGCAACTGTTAATTACTACATGAGCCCTCCACCAAGTAACGACTTCTCCAACAGTACTGAGAAAACAGAAGGGTTTTTGTAAGTCACAACAAAAACTGGACCACCAGCTAGAACTTCTTTTTTAAAACAGGGCCTCAAGCTAGGCCTGGTGGCACACACCTGTAATCCTAGCACTTAGGAGGCTGGGGCAGGAGGATCACCACAAGTTCAAAGCCAGCCGTGGCTACCTAGTGAGTTCAAGCCCAGCCTGAATTGCTTAGCGAGACCCTGTCTCAAAAAACCAAAAACAAACAAACAGACAGACAGTAACAACAACTCCCCCCCACAAAAAACCAGGGTCTTGCTATATACTTCAGACTGACCTCGAACTCACAGCAATCCCCCTGCCTCAGCCTCCTGAATTCTGGGATCACAGGTGTGCACCACCACATCCAGCTGAAATTTCTGTATTTAAACATTTTCTCCCATGGTTTGTCATTTTTCACACAGCCATTCAGGCTGTCCTGTCTTTCACATAAACGTGATGCATTTTAAATTATTTTTATGTTGATCTCTGACTTATTCTTACATAGTGAATTCACACATTTCTTTCTCCACTAGCTAAATTGTTTCTAGTTCTCCTGGTGGAATGAAATGTGTGCTTCAGGGTGTTCTACACAGCGTACTGGGGACCCAACTAAAGAAGCCACAGCCCCTGACCCAAGGAACATCTGGCCCATCCTGGAGAGGAAGACAGGCAAGCCACTGCGTGCAGCAGCATCTAGGGGACATTCTGTGGATTGAGAGAAGTCAAAGGGCAAAGGAGCAGGCAGCCAAGTCGGTTCTGTTCTTTCTGCACCAGACCACACCTGTAGCTAGGCTACCTCTCACCAGACTCCTGCTCCTTCCGTGCAGGAATGCCCTTTCCCAATGCCCAGCCTGGCCTGCTCCCAGTCTTCCAAGGAAAGGCCAAGCGCTGCCTCCTCTGGGCAGCCCTCCAGGCTTTCTTGCCCCTTGCTGAACAGCGAACTGCTTCACCGCCACTGCTGGCACTGCCCTGCAGGGTCTACTCCTGGGTCCTCTCTGCCTCCCTGGCTGCAAGTTCCTGCAGGGTAAGAACTGTCCTGCCAGCCTCAGGACCAGGCCAGAGAACAAGGGAGCGACCTCCAGGAAGAGTAGATAGTCGTGGGGCTGACGTACAGGAGGGAGTGAGGCCCCAAGGGCTGGGCTCTTTGGATTCTGGTGAGGGCTGAAATAGGACCGATTCTTGTCAGGGAGCGCTTCATGACCCGGCAGACACGCACTGAATCCTGGGTCCTCCAGGATGCCAGCCCCAGGAGGTGGGACTCACCATTCTGTACCGCCTGCTCCCCTGACGCCCGCCCAGCCCAGCTGCCCCTCGCCCCGCTGACCTGAGTGTGGGTGAGCAGAGAGGCAGGAGGGCAATGAAGGTGGTCAGGGCGTCGTCTGTCAGCCCTACTTTCCACAAGCTGCAGTCGGCAGGAAGTACAGAAAGAGCAGGAGGTCACCTGCTATGGGGACTCCTGCCAGTCCTCCAGCAGGCCCTTCCTGCCCTCCACCCCACACTGCAGTCCTGGTGTGTGTGTGTGTGTGTGTGTGTGTGTGTGTGTGTGTTACTGGGGTTTGAACCCAGGACCTTTGTACTTTTTTTTTTTTTTGTAGTGCAGGCTGGCCTTGAACTCACTATGTAGCCCGAGCAGGCCCTGAACTTGCAGCAAGCCAACCTCGTCTGCCTCCTGAGTGCTGGGATTACAGGGGTGCAGCACCACCTCCAGCACTTTTTAAATTTTGTATTTTGAGACAGAGTCTTGTTAAATTGCCCAGGCTGGCCTGAACTTTTCGATCCTCCTGTCTCAGCCTTCCAGAGTGCTGGGTTTCAGTATCTTCTGTGCCCTTTTTGGTCTTTATCTCCAGCCACCAGGAGCACAGCCCACCACTCACCCCTCCCCCACCCGGTGTCCTCACTTGATGGCCTGCAGCTGGCTGAGGGAGGGCAGGCAATTGGAAAAGATCCCCAGAATCCGGTCCTCCACCTTCCAGCCTGCAGAAGGAGACGAGGGGCCTCAAACCTGGGGCCGGACTCGGGCCTGGGCGGGGCCTCTGGCCTGGGGGCGGGGCTGGGCAGGAGGGCTCACCCCGGATGTAGATCTCCTTCACCGCCTTGCCGTCCTCCTGCTCCAGCTCCACCTGGATGGTGGGTCGGAAGAACACGTACTTGCTCTCCAGGCTGTTGAGGCTGCAGGACCCGGACAACCGCTGGTCATCTGGAAGCATGGTGAGGAGGCGGGAGGCTGGCGCACCGCCCCGGGATCCCCAGTTTCTCACCGCCCCCAGCCCTGCCCCTCACACTCACAGCCCGGGGTCCCGCCCCTGCCGCTCACCAAGGGTGGGCTTTTCCGACGTGGAGGCGGAGGAATCAGAGATCCGGTGCGGGCGCGGCCGGGGGACGACTTTGGGGAAGTCGGTGTAGCCCGAGCGCGCGCAGAGCTCGGCGAAGTCGGCCTCCAGCACCCCGGTGCACTGGTACTCGTCTGCGGGCGCGAGGGAGGCTTGTCAGGGGCACTGTTGTTGTCACCAACACCGCAGCTGCAGAGCTATTCTAGTCTCTGAATGATTACACGTCGGGAAAACAAACTGATCCTTTTGTATTATGTGCACGGATGGAGCAGCTGCCATGACTAGACAGCTCTCCGGTTTCATTGCTGAGGTCAGAGAGGTCACTCCCGAATGTGAGTCTACCACTGTGTCTTCCATAGAGAAAGGCCGGCTAGCTGAAAAATATCACTGTTTGTAAGATGCGATTGATATCATCGACCACATTCAAGCACATGCCCTTAACTCATATCTGCTCAGGGACCTGTAGAAGAGAGGGGTGCAGAGCACACACATCTTTTCTGTACAGAGGTGTGATGGCTCTGTAAAGATAGATCACCGGCCACAGTTTTGGAGTTCGGAAAGCCGCTCTGGAGATTTCTTTTAGAAAAACAGTCAGCCCTGGCAGCACATGTATTAATGCAAAATAGGTCTCAAAACCTGCTTAGTTGTGTGACATATTCAACCTGTTCAGTGAACTCAATCTACCACTTCAGGGGAGAAGTACAGCTGTGGTCAAGTAAAGTGACTGAGTTCAAAGCCAAACTGGAGTTATGAGGATGATGAATAAACATCGTTTGTTTGAGTTTTTGTTTTGTTTTGTTTTTGTTTGTTTGAGATAGGGTCTCACTAGGCAAATCAGTCTGGCCTCAAACTCAGTGATCTTCCTGCCTCAGCCTCCCAAGTGCTAGGATACAGGTGTGGGTCCACGCCTAGCTTATACTTTGGGATTTTTGACATGCTTCAAACACTAGCAGAAATTTTGAAAGATTATTCCAGGGTCTTCTTTCTCCCAGCTGGTGCATGATCACCTATCTCAGCTTTCAAGAGTTTGAGCATTACTTCCCAGCCACAAAAGACCTTCAGACTGGGAGGGAATGGATCTAGGACCAATTTGTGAATTGGGGAACCAACTTTGTCCATACTAGAACAGGATCATTGCTTGAGATCACAAATGACAGTGGCTTTTGAAGTGTGTTTGAGACAATTTCAAATCTCCATACTTGGCCTGTGTGTCTCTCCAGCTCCATCTTGAACTGTGTCCCCTAAGACTCTGCTCCAGTCACACTGGCCCCCAGGTCCTGCAGCCTGCCACACTTCCTCCTACTCCAGGGGCTCAGAAGCCACAGTGCTCTTCTTCGTGTCACCTGTGGGCCCAGTGTGTCCCTCCTGCATGGCACTGACATCCATGAGTCAAGACACCGTGCAATAAATTCTCCTTTGTGCTTATTAGTTCAGGCTGAGGTTCTATCACTTGTAACAAAAAGCCACACCCCTATTTATATGACTCAAATGGTTTTCTTTTCCTAGAGAAGGTAAATTCCACGAAAGCAGGACTGTTCTCTGAATCATATCTGGCCCCATAGCAGGCATTCAAAAGTAATTGTTGAATGAATGAATATCTATAAAACTGCTCAAGACACCTCCTGGCAGACCCTGCCTCCCAGCATTCCCTGGGTCTTCCCCTCATACATCTCATATCTTATCACATTATACTGTACTTGTCAGCATCCCAAACCACAGTGTGGCTTCTTTAAGATCAACTGCCAAGCCTGAGGCTCGGGAACTCAGCCTGGCTAACGACCAGGGAGCGGCGGCGAACGGGAAGGCGCAGAGCCGCTGCTGGAGCCCAGCTCCCCTGACCCCGCCACCACCGCAGCGTACCGGGGTTTTTGGACTCCTCCTCGCCCACTAGCGACTGGACGACCGCGGGCTTCTCCTTGGCCGCTCGCTCCCCCTTCTTCGTCATCCTGCCGGACGACTTCTGGGTCCCAGGACGCGGGGTCCTGGCAGCTGTCCCCGGCTCACTTGACATCCTTGTGCCTTTGGGACCCTCGTGGGGGCGGTTAGGCAGGACACACTCTGTGAGGCTCGCCCTGGTGACTGCTGACCAGCCGGCAGCGCGGGCTCTACGCGTCCCTCTCCCAGGCGACAGGCGTTAGAGGGGGCCGGGCTGAGCAGAGAGGGGCGGGGCCAAGCAGAAAGGGGCGGGCCCAGGAGAGGGGGGCGGGCTGGTCAGACGGAGGGGCTGGCTGAAGCAGCTTAGCCCGGGTGGTCCCAATCACCCGTGAACCCCTGAATGCCTGGGTGGGGCATCTGAGCCCAGGGAGGGGAGTCTAGGGCGGCCCAGAACCTGGGAAGGGAGGGTAGCGGAGGGAGCCGGGTGGATCCTCGAGCAAAACCGAAGTGCAGAGGACAAGGATGGGCGGGCCCCGGCCAATCTAAAGCCACCCTGGAAACTGACCCGGCAGAGCAGAGTCGGGCAATCGGAGTTCGCTAGGGAAAGTCCAGGTAGGGGCATATCCACTCGGGATCCCCTCGCCTATCCTATAAAGAGAGCACCGTGGAAAAGGCCAGACAGACCGACCCCGAGAGTGTGGTGGTAGGTTCCTCTTCACCCCGTCTGTTTAGTCTCCCGGAGGTCTGCGGACTCAGACCGCTGATGAGTCCCCTCGCCTGAGGACTGGTCTAAACCCCATGCTTTTTGCCCTACAGGGCCCCTTCCAAGTGTACTCTGACATCTTTCTGCCCCGGCCTCAGAACCTGCTCTGTCACATGCACCTGGCCCTGCACCTTCTCCTGTAGAAAGCCCACCCTTTGGGGAGCCTCTATGGGTGCAGTCTATTGCTGTCAGAACACACAATGTGCCCAGCCTGGTAACACTCACCACAGTGTCATTTGTACTTTAATTCACTTGGCCACACGGCCTTTTGGGAAACATTTATTGAGTGCCAGTAGTAAACAATACTGAGCATCAACACAGGAGTCCTGCCTTCAGGAAGCGTACAGTCTAGTGGAGAGGCAGAACACAATGCAATAATCACATGAGGAAATAAAAAATCACAGAGTGGTGCTGGCCCCCTGTTGGCCTTTTGCAAGGACATCAGTGCCATGCAGGAGGGATACACTGGGCCCACAAGTGACAGGAGGAAGAGCAAGCCCCTGGGGTAGGAGGAAGTGTGGCAGGCAGCAGGACCTGGGGCCCGTGTGACTGGAACTCTAGGGGACACAGTTCAAGATGGAGCTGGAGAGACAGGCCAGGCAGCAGGGCCTCTGAGGCCTTTGAAAGTTTTGACTCTGGCCCAAGAGCAAAGGGGCACCCAAGAAGACAGGATGCCTTGTGGCAAGCTGACCTGGGAGTGCCTAAAGTGTGGATGGAGGAGTGGTAAGTGAATGCAGGAGGCCACAGAGGGGCTATGGCTAGAGCTAATTGGCCTCGCTGCACCCTGGCTAAATGGTGAGTGCCTGAGGGCAGGACACACAGCGCCCTCCAGGGCGTGCACAGAAAAGGTACCCATTATACATTTTAAAAATCAATCTGAAATCAGTCATCCAGCAACATTCACCCACCAGTTTATGTACACTGGGCCCTGGGAGCTTTAGGGAGCAGCAGGTCTGTGAAAGGGAACCAGGGATACTGCCAACCAGTGTCTCCCCTGATGGAGCCTGGAGCGAGGCTCCTAACTCTCCGTTCACATCCTTCATTAAATGTGTTCATGTCACGGCCTGCCAGTCTTCTCCTTGATCCTGGCAGGGAACACAAAGCTCTGTCCTCGGCCTTGGGCAACAAGGGCCAGGTATGCTGGCCTCTGCCATATCATCTTGGCTCCTCAGCGGTCCTGGCGCCGAAGTGGGGGTGACGGGGGATGCCGTACTGGAGGTAAGTCATAGTGTCCCGGGATGTGACTGTTCTTGGGTGAGTCATAGTGGCCAGGGGGCAGGCCTGGAGGAAGTGGGGGCTGGGAGGCCCCAGAGTCTTGATCTGGAGATAAAAGAAGCAACAGGATGAGGGACAGAAGGTTCCTCAACCTCCTACCCATTACTTCCACCCATCCAGCCTCTTCTGCCCAATGAGAAGAGGGCGATGGACATGGGTATGTTTACTACCATCTGGCTGGGTGGCCCTAAGCCAAAGCCTCTCCAGCCCTCAGCAGCCAATGAGAGAGGCCACTTCAGCCTGTCACCTCTTAGCATAATAGGATGCTCTGCCACCCGATGCGCTCCCCACTTCTCAGGTGCTACATATCACTGCTTCGAATCCTCAACCTTTGAGTACAGGGCACCCTACAGATGAGGAAACAGGATCTGAGGGGCAACGTGACTTCCCCAACATCACCTGGTTTGAGCCTCAGTCTGACCACACCATGCCACCTCCTTATTCTCTCCCTCTGTCCTTCTCTGTTCCTCTCTTGCTGTCGAGGGAGGGCTCACCATGGATCAGGGGGCTGGGCTGCTCATAGGTGCCACTGTCTCTCTGTGGCTGGGGCTGCCATGGCCGCTGACTGTCCCGGCATTGAAGAGACCGCCTGGGCGGAGAAGCTGAGGGAGGGCCTTTCATCTCCACATAGCTGCTCTCCCGGAGGCCCCCTGGCAGGCTGGGCAGGTCTCGGATGGTGGCATATGGGTTCTCACTGCTTAGGGAAGCAACACTGGTCCCCAGCCCCTCTTCAGAGATGTTCTCTGTGGTTTGAGGAAAGAATTTGGTTTCCATGGAAACACTGGCTCCTCGACCCAGTTCACCCCTCCCCTGCTGCCCCTGTGCCTATACCTTTATTAGAGACCAGGCCTGGGCCATTACCATGGCTGTAGCTATAGCTGTAGCTGCGGTCTAGGCGGCTGCCACCTGAGGAAGAGGAGGCAACTTGCAGTCAGCCCCCAGTCCCCTTCCCAGGTTCGGGCCTCCTCTAGAACTGGGCCTCTGCCCCTTTCCATGCACGCACTCGCCAGGAGCAGCAAGTAGCTGTCTGCACAGGTGCACTTGCCCCAGAGCCATGGCCTCCCGGCCCCTACCCCTGTCCACAGGCCCTGAAGGGCTCTCCCGGCGGTGCTTCCAGTCAGCGGGCAGGGTGGCATGGTTGTCATGCCTGTGGGCTCCACCTGGCCTCTCAGGTGCCTGGAGGCTGGCAAAGAGCTGAGTGCCTGGAACCTGAGGGGACAGTGCCATAGAGGGAGCAGACTCAAGGACTGGGCCTTCCTGAGAGGCCAGTATGCACCCACCCTCTAGTGCATCCCTCCCCGGCACTGACCTTATTAGGGGGAGGGGGGTTGGGGGAGCACTGTGACAGGGTGTGGTAGCTGGGGTTGGAGTAGTAGTGACTGTAGCTCGGAGGGACATCTGCAGGACAGACAGGCACAGGGGAGTTCAGAGATGGTCCGTTCTGTCCCAGGAGACCAGTAACTCAGCCTCCCTCGCCTCCCTTCCTTCCTCCTCCCCACCTCCCATCTTCCCATGGGATTATGTCCTGCATCCCATCTACCTGTGCCTCATTTGTGTCACATGCCCCGTGCCAGCTCACCTGGCACGACATACTCAGAGCCATCCAGCCGCCCACTGCTGTAAGCCACTGCCAAGTGCTGGTGCTCCTTGCCCTTTTGCCAATGGCGGTAGCCAATGAAGAGTGCTATCAGGGCCACGACAAGGGACCCCAGCACTGCGATGCCAATCACTGCACCCAGAGAGTTATAGGCTACTGGAGAGGTAGGCGTCATGGTGAAGGGCTCCTGGCTTCCTGTGGGAGGTGGGGCGGGCACTTTAGCTCTGTTGGTGAGCTAGGGTGTGTGACTAGGAGAAGTGCCCAGTAGAAGGCAGGGATGGTATGAGGGACCTTGATCCTAGTTCCCTGGAGACACTGCGGGTGAAGAGGGCTGAGAACTCACCAATCCTGCAGGGTGCACCACTGTACCCTGGGGGACACGCACAGGCCCCAGTCTCTGGGTGGCATCTCTCTCCAGGGCCACACTGGCATGGTTGGGAGCAGTTGGCACCAAACATCCCTGGAGGGCAGCCTGAGGAGAGAGGCCAGGAGGCGATCTGGGGTCACAGGGGCCAGTAAGCCGCAGCCTCCTCCTTGGCAAGGGCGGAGCTAAGGCTCAGGCATGGAGCTGCCTGCTGTGGGTACCTTCTGAGCAGTGCTGTCCAGTCCAACCTGGGGTACAGATGCAGCTCCCATCCTGGTGGTGGCAGGTCCCACCATGGTGACACAGGCAGGACTGGGCACAGTTAGCCCCCCAGTGACCTGAGGGACATGCTACAGAAGACAAAGGGTCTACGGTGGGTGGGTCCTCCCCTCCTGGAGCAACTCTGAACCACCAGGGTCACTGAAGTTTTTTTTGGTTTTGTTGTTTTTTTTTTTTTTTCTCCTGAGACAAGGTCTCACTATGTAGTTTAGGCTGGCCTTGCACTTGCAGCCATCCTCCTGCCTCAGCCTCCTGAGTGCTGGGATTACAGGCTTACACCACCACACCTGGCTCACTGAACTCTCTAGTTTGGCCTCAGTTTCCAGGAGACACTAAGGCTTTAGGCAGTATCTGTGCTGCAATGACTTACATTAAGTTTACTTCAGCCCCATCTGTCTGCTGAACGCTGGACCCATGTGTCCACCTACCTACATTCAACTGCACTCGGCTAACAGCCACTGCAAACTGACACACCCAGGACCAGGCCACCTCAGGCTCCTAAACTACTCTGGATTCCTTAGGTCTGGACTTGCATCTTTGTTCTATTTTTTAACCTAAGAAAGAAGTAATACCCATCCTATTTAATGCATTATTTTTGTGTATTTTGCCTGACACCAGCAAGTAACCTAATAGTTGCTACTAAATTCTGCAGACAAATTCCTCACCAGGATAACTTCCTTCTTTACTTTGCCTGCTAGGAAGCTTAATTCCAATTTTTGCATGGCGACAGCTTTTGTGTCCCCATTTCAAAACTTGCTTTAATTTCTGATTTGTCTTTTCCATGATCATCTTCATATATTTATGCGGGAATGAGACCACATATAGAGAGGAAGAAAAATATAAAATATAAAAAGAACACATCCAAAATTGACCTTAAGATTTCCCCTGCTTCCATAAAACACTGCCCTTCCCAGGCTCCCCATCTCAAAGAGCAGGCAATATTTTCCCATCTTAATCATCGCTGCACCCTCAGCACCTAGAACCAGTACCCAGGATGTAGGTGCTGCCCAGTGAATATTTGTTCATGTTGTTTATATAAGTAACTGAATCAAGATGAGTCTACAGGCTTTTATGCCCAGGAGCAAGAAAACAGGCCTCCTCTCCTCATCCCACCCTCAGTACACACCCACACTCAGACATACACGCCGCCACATACGTTGGGAGCAGTCGGGGCCTGTCCAGCCAGCCAGGCAGTAGCAGGTCCCATCCACAGGGTGGCAGGAAGAGTGGTTATTGCACTTGCAGGGAATACACCGTTTGCCATAGCGGCCGGGCTGGCAAGCTGGGGAAGAAGGTGCGTGGTGACTAGGGGCAGGGGCGGCCCTAGCCAGCCCTCGACACCACGGTCTCCCTCCATCTTTCCCGCTGTGCTGTCCTGAATACTGGAGTCAGACCAAGAGCCCAAGAGGGGCAGAATGGGGCTCTGGCATCTGACACTGCAGGGTACCCTGCTGCTGGCAGGATAGGGGGGAGCAGGGAGCCTCACGTCTCTGGCAGGAGGGGCCTCGGAAGCCAGGTGCACACACACAGTTGCCATTTTCGGGAAGGCAGGTGCCCCCATTCTTGCAGGTACAGATGTTGCTACAGTTGACTCCCCAGAATCCCTCAGGGCAGGGCAGGTGGCAGTGGGGGCCTGTGGGAGAGAATGCAGGTGAACCTGGCCTGGGCCCCTCCTGTTCTGTGGGTGCATTTCCTCTGGGATGCATCTCCTGTGGGGTGCATTCCCCAACTCCACAGGAGGCCCGAGACCTGGACGCCTAGAATGCTCACCTGTCCAGCCAGCCTGGCATTGACAGTGTCCATGAACAGGGTCACAGCCATCAGAGTGGTCACAGTCACAGCGACCAGCACAACCTTTGCCAAACTGCCCCTTCTTGGGGAGAGAACAGGGTGGAGGAGGCCAGTCAGCGGAGGTGCTGTGCCCTCCCTCCCCCCAGGCACACAGGCAGTGGGCTCTCACCGGACAGGGTAGCTGGCAGTGGGCCCCGTGCCACCCAGGGGTGCAGGTACAGGCTCCAGTTTGGGGGCTGCAGACTCCCTCGTTGGCACACTGGCAACTGGCATTACAACCGAAGCCCCAGGTCCCAGGTGGGCAAGGCACAGAGCAATTACCACGCTGCCAACCTGGAGGGGCCTTGCAAGTGAGCACGGACACCCAGCTGTGCTGATAAGCAAGCACACCCTGAGTTTCGGCTGTGCCAGGCTACATGCTACACGCTGGGAACAGGAGTAGGTGCTTGTGGCACCACATGAGACGCAAGCGTAGAACTATTAGATATTTGATGGAGGCCAGCAACAAACCCAGATGCTAGAGGGGGAATGTAGCATGCACAAAGCCTGGGGTTCGATCCCAGCACCGCACAAAACCCCAAATGCTTACAGAGGCCTCAGTAGGTACTAACTGAATGGGCCAGATCATACGTAAGACAATACAGAGGCCTGATTTTGTTAAATTCAGTAGCGTGCTAGCCAGACAAAACACAGGTGTATCAGAGTTCAACCCAAAGGTTGCCAACATGCCACACCTGATAGGGTTCAGAGGCCCTTTCTGGCACTGCCACCATTCGGGGTTTTTTGGGTGTGTGGGGTTTTTTGTTTGTTTGTTTTGTTATGTGCTGGAGATCGAACTCAGAGCTTGCCTAGCAAACGCTCTATCACTGAGCTAAATCCTCAACCCATGTGTGAGTTTTTTTGTTTTGTTCATGTTCTTTTTCCTAGGGATTGAAGTGAAGGCGTTCGCACTAAGCCATCTCACTGAGCTACATCTTCAGCCCTTTAAAAAATTTTTAATTTTATTGAGACCTCCTGTCTCAATAAATTACCCAGGCTGGCTTTGAATTTACAATCTTCCTGCCTCAGCCTCCTGAGCAGCTGGGATTACAGGCACGCACTACGTGGTTTACTGTGTGTGTGTATTTGTGTAACTGAGGGTGAGAAATGTTCACCAGTAAGGCACATTGTGGCCTGTGCCTTTAAGGACCAGTATGAGTTTTATGATTTTTAGAAAAGCAAAATAAATATTCCAGGAAGGAAATAGCCTGGATACTTTCCCACAGTCCAGCTGCTGCCTGTCAGCTCCGCCCTTATCCTGCAGCCTCTGCCCCCCCGTGGCCCCGCCCCCAGTCGCCCCTCGGGAGACCGAGCCTCTCACCTTCCTTGCAGACGCACGTGCCGTCGACGGGTGAGCAGGTGATGGCGTTTTCGCACGAGCAACGTGCTGAGCAGTTGACCCCGTAGGTGTCGGGGGGACAGGGACTGGCGCAGTGGGGCCCCTGAAAGCGGCGGGGGCCGGTGAGTTGGCCTGGCCCCGCCCGGCCCGCTTCCCCCGCCCCTCCCTGCGGGGCGCGCCTCACCGTGTAGCCGGGCGCGCACCGGCAGAGGCCGCTGTCGGCCAGGCAGACGCCGCCGTGCAGGCACAGGCAGTGCTCCAGGCAGCCGGGCCCATGCGTGTCTCGCGGGCAGCTCTCGTTGCAGTTCAGGCCCGCCCAGCCTGGCCGGCAGGCGCACTCGCCGTGCATCGGGTGGCAGCTGCGGGGAGCGGGCGCACCTCAGCATGGGCCCTGGGGTCGCGAGGAGGGGACGGTCCCCACTCCGCGGCCCGGCCCCGAGGCCCACCTGAGGCTGTGCTCCGGGTCGCAGGTGCAGGCCGCCTGGCAGCTGAGGCCGTAGAGGCCGTCGGGGCAGAGGCGCTCGGTGCAGCGGTGCCCGGTGAAGCCGTGTTCACACAGACACGCGCCATTGGCGGGGAAACAGCGCGCACCCGGGGAGCAGTCGCACGTCCCGTTACAGTCCTGCCCGAAGCTGCCCACCGGGCACTCGTCGCGGCACCTGGCACCGTGCCGAATGAGTCGGGCCGCGCCCACCTCTTGCCAGTCCTCCCGGCCAACCTTCTCCAGGACCCTGCACCACTCACCGATCACCCGTGTAGCCCGGGGTACAGCGGCACTGCCCTGTGAATCTGTCGCAGAGGCCACCGTTGTGGCAGCGACATTCCTGGGAGCAGTTGGGTCCGTGGAAGCCCTCTGGGCAGGGCAGAGAGCAAATGGTGCCCTGTGGGGGATGAGAAATCAGCAAAACAACAGGCGCCCAGCCCCTCCCCATGGCCGCAGGACCCTTTGATACCCAGAGGTTCCCCTGAACCTACCCCCTTATACACATCCTCCCTGGAGCCCTCCCTTCTAGAGCCACACCCAGGACTCTTCCCAGGCTCCCACCCCACACCCATAGGCCCACCCTACATACCGTCCAGCCAGGTGGACAGCTGCAGGAGCCCTGGGGGGCTTGGAAGACACCCCCATTTTGACAAGGATAGGTAGTAGGGCACAAGAAGCCACCAATGCCCTGGAGACAGGACACATCACAGCTGCAGGACAGAGTGGGTGAGGCCAGGGTATAAAAAAGTAGTATATACAGCCCCCATCACCCACTTCCTTTCCAAAGCCTGGCTGCTTGCACACAGGACCATCCCAAGAGGAAGGCCTGCCTGGGGCTCAGGGAGCCACAAGTGCTCTTCCCTGCTGGGAACTGCAGATCACAAAGAGCAGGGACACTCCTGCACCTGCAGGCAATGTTGCCTGCTCACCTTTGCCAGGCTGTCCCCCCTGAGGAACACCTGTGTAACTTTTCTGTCCTGGAGGGCTCAGCTCCAGCAGCTCCTCCATGAGGCTGAACCTTTGCTCTCCTTCTGCACCTTCTCCCTCCTGGGACTCCACAGCTGCCAACCCCCCACCCGGCACCCTGCATGTCTTGGCCTCCTACTACAACATGGTGGCACACCCATGGGGTCTCAAGCTGCGGCAGTCCAGGTAAACAGCAGACTCCCGTGGGCAGTCAGGAAGACCCAGTGATCTGCTCAAGGTTGCTGGGCCAGGGAGCAGCAGAGCTGGGATGAGGATCGTGGTCTCTCCACTCCATTTCCGCCCTTGGGACCGAGCCCCTCATCCCCCAAGCCTATCTATGTGGCCTGGTTCTGCAACCTCACCAGATTACACACCTGGGCCCCGCTCTCTCTGGGGGACAGAAGCAAGCTCCGGTCTGGGGATCACAGGGTGCCCCGTGGCACTGGCATTCGAACTGGCAATCAGGGCCATAGCGGCCAGGGGTGCAGGGCTGAAGGCAGTTGGGAGGCTGCAGGCCAGAAGGGCAGGAACACACCCCACTGGTGGGATCGCAGGAGCTGTTGTTGCCGCAGTGGCAGGGCTGGTCACACCGCAGCCCCCACATTTCAGGGGCGCATGCTGTGGGATAAAGAGGTGGAGATCACCAGAAGCCGGACCACTCCCCGGCCTCCAGTCCCAGTCTGTCTCTGTACCACATCTCTGGAAAAGGCAGCTAGCTGCAATGGGGCTCTGGATATTTGCCCTGGAGTCCTAAATAATTTTGCCCTGGTAGGGAAGACAACTCCGGGGTTACCAGCTACTTACCACTGGAGCAGTCATTGCCCCGCCAGCCTGGCACACACTGGCACTGGTTGGGCGCCACGCAGCGGCCATGGACACACTCCTGGGCACAGACCGCTGGGGCAGAGATGGGGGTAGATGAGAAGATGCATCCACCCCATCCCTATCCACCCTTTATCGCCGCATCCTAGCCTCCTCCCATGCCAGGGACTGACGTTCTCCAGCCCCACTTCTGTCCCATGATGGAGAAAGATGGAGGGGCAGCAACTCAAGTCAGGACTCGAAAAGACCCCAGGGTTCTGGGCTCCCAGCCCCTCTTTGAAATGTTCTAAGTAGAGTGTCAAGAAAATGGGGACAGCTCAGATGGGGGTGGGACACAGAAGCTGTCTGAGAAAGGGTACAGTGGGGTGAGTTGGGTCAGGCTGGGAAGGAGTCTGCAGGCTTGGTGATGGGAAGGAGAGAGGAGGCAGGGCAGGATCCAGTCTGGAGGCTCCAGGGTGCTGGGGGAGGCAGTGGGCAAGGAGATGAGAGTGACAAGTCAGAGCAAGAGAGCAGACAGGGACAAAAAGAGACAGCGAGGGACCCAGACACCAAGCCCTGAGATGCAGAAACAGCCTGCCAGAGACAGATCAAGAGCTCGGGGACATGGAGGGAGGCACGGCATGCGTTAGCCAGAGACAGGGGTGTGAAGTGACAACTGAGGAGGTGCTACTCAGGCCCCTGGGGACCCTAGCTCCCTGGCTGTAGATAGCTGGATGCCCAGCTGTGTCTCTTGCCAGTATCACTGGAAGATGAGTGGCCTCCAAGGGCCAGGCAGCCCAGCCTCTGCCTCCAGCCATCTCTGCCCAGCCCTGTTGCTCCTGCCCTGGCTGTTGGTCAAGGCAGGCACCTGAAGGGGCAGAGGAGTAGCGCCACCCTGGGGGGCAGGGAAGGCTTCAAGAAGGTGAGCTAAGCCCCCTCCCACTCCATGCCGGCCCTGGCCCAAGGTGAGACTCACGAATGCATGTTCCACTGCTCTCGTAGAAGCCCTGGCAGCATCGCAGGCGCAAGCGATAGTCTGTCTTTACCACCTGGCGGTACACAGTCCGGTAGACAACCCTGAAGAGACCCAGGAGGAGGCCCTTGACGCTCCTGGCCAAGATGCCTGGCTGCCAACCCTCAGCACAGTGGGGCACTAGGGAAGTTGGGGGGTGCCCAGCACTCTGGACTGGGGAACCTAGAAAGAGTGTTTATTTCCCCCTGCCCCTGCATGCACGCACACACACACACACACACACACACACACACACACTCATTCACACACACACTCATTCACACATATACGCCAGCCGGGTACTACCCACGCACATGCACAAATTCGTGCACGTGTGCCAGCCACACACTACACACATGCACACAGGCACACATGAATTCACAGGCATGCCAGCCACATGCTCCCTGTGAAGACCATGCACCCTTGAGGTGGGGAGATGAGAGTGCCCTGGGGCCAGAGGTTTCCTCTGAGTGCCACAGGTTCTGAGAAAGGGATAGGGCTGGAGGCCAGTGCCAGGCTAAGGCAGTGACACAGAGATGGCAACATTGCAGGAGCCCCATGGAGGGCACCGGGCACTCACGTGGGCTGGGGGCAGGTGTGGAAGCCTCCCCAGGGCTTGTCGCAGGGCTCTGAGGGTAGCAGACTGAAGGGCCTAGAGTGGGACTCCTTGGTGGTTGTGGTAAAGCTGCAGGAAGGGAAGAGGGTCAGGACAAGGAGCAGGGAGAGGCCACAGTGGGCATAGGGGAGGGAGGCAGAAGTGAGGGCTTGGCCTCCATGGGGAAGCAACACCCCAACATCTGGCCTCACCTTTCCAGTCTGGCAGATTCCTCCCAGAACTGAAATGTTCCTGGGACACCTCCCATCCAAGCTCCCTTTGCAGCCTGCTCCCCTGTGCATGGGGAAAGACTGAGCAGGGGCTGAATTCCGGGTTCAGCTGATGGTGGCATGGGCTGAAGCACTTCTGGCTAAATTTTGCCCGGGTCTTGTTTCTCAGCCCTGTCCCCCTCATCCCTTGGCCCATCCTCTGTGCTTGTTCCACAGCGAATGGTTCCATCCTGTGCCACCCTGCAGCTGGCCTCCCACAGGAACCCGGAGATGGACACTGAGACAAGGTGAGGCAAAGACAGCCCAGGGAAGGAGAGAGAGCAGAGACAGACTGGAGGCAGGGGAGAGGCTGGAGAGAGGGCAGCAGGGAAGGGGAGGAGCCAGGAAGAGGAGCCCCTTGGGGAGAATGGGGAGCTTGGGCTTGGTGCCTCACAGTGCAAACAGCAGGGGGCCCCGCTCACCTTTCCCAGAAGCTACAGGCATTGGGATCACTGGAGCTGAGACTTCTGGTCAGCCCCAGGTCTAGGGCCAGGAGAAGGAGGGGCTGCAGAGGTGGCAACATCGCAGGAGCCTGTAGCAGGGCCAGGTGCCCAGCAGGTGAGTAGCACCGTGGCCCACAGCCGGAGCACAGTGTCTGCAGAGACAAGGGCAGTGGGTATGTAGAAGAGACCAGCCTGTGGCCTCTGACCTCATACTTCCACAGCTCTGGCTCCCCAGATCTTACTCCTGAGTAGGGGTAAGATCTTCTCGGCCTCTAGGCTGTTCATGGTGGCTTAGGCCCTCTGGTCCTCCATCTCTCCAGAGCATGCATCTGTCAGGGCCTGGCTGAAGGGCACCCCTCCTGTCTACGGCGCTCCATCGCCAACCTGAAGCCCCACAGCATCATTCACCCACACACCACTGTGCTATGCCTGTCCCCTCACCACAGCCTCCAGAGGCAAGGACCCAGGGCCCTCCGTCTCTGAACGCCCAGCCCTGAGCCCAGTGTGCACCCAGAATATTTTGATATCTGCGTCAAGGCACGATGAAACTGGAGCGAATGAGGAGGACTCAAGGAAGCAGACTTTCCAGCAGTCAGTGCAGCACAGTAATGGAAGTGGCTTCCTCAGGTGTGAGCGCCCTGTCACTGATGTATTCAGGCAGAAGCCAAAGCCACTCTGACAAAATGTTGCTGGGCTTCCTGCTCTATGGTGTAGGAGCGGGGCTGTGTGTGGGCAGCCTCACACCACCACGTGCTGGAGCTGACTTGTCCAGGGCTGAGGACAGGCAACTGTGCACATCCCTCCCCACCTGCATGGTCAGCAAGGCCACATTAGTGGCTTGAAAGCAGGCAGGGGAAACAGCCACACACCAAACACTTAGGCCAACCCCACCAGAGCAGTTGTGAAACACTCCGAGCTCACCCCTGCATCAGCCCCACGTTCATCACCCTTGGAGGTCCCCGCCTCCCACAGAAATGGGCTCCTCTCCATCTCCTGCCTGGCCTCACCCTGCGGGTGGGAAGAGGGTCAGGACCTTGAGAGTCCATCCTCTGGGCTAGGCATTGGAGGCTGCTGATCCTGAGCTGGGTGTTCCTAAAGCTCGCCCAGCTTAGCTTCCCTGAGGCACCCACATCTGCTTGTAATTTTTCTCAGAAGAGGGAAAGGTCTCGGTTGCTGGTCCCCTTACCCCCCTGGAGTATCTCTGGAATGCTGCTGCCGGCCCCACCCCACGCCCCCCACCCACACACTCCCTGGGTCCCCAGTCACAAGGCTCCTCTTCCCCTGCAGGTCTTCTTAATTTAACCCTGTCTCTGCTGCTTGCACTCCGCTCGCCCATAATCCTCCAGCAGCAAATCTTCACCCTCACCCAGAGTGCTCTCTGCTCCCTGCAGCAAACTGTCAGCCCCCTTCAGTGATGCGGAGCCACTGGGCTGGCTGCCCATTACACTCTCACCTGCCCATTACACTCCCCCCAGCTCATCCCTCATCCCAGGTAACTCACCAGGTGAGGCCTGAGGGACTCAGGTGAGCTGGAGCTCCAGCAAGGGTGTGGGAGCCACAGAGCGTCCTGGGGTATCCCAGTACTCAGGATATGGAGCCTGAAAACAGGAAACAGAGCCTGGCTGGGATGGGGGGCCCAGGGAGCCTGATGGCAGGGGGAGTTTCCATCCTCCCACCACCCAGAACACAATGCAGTGCAGGAGGAGGCCAGGGCCAGAGGCCTCTTTTTGGTGACTTGTCTCATGGGCTGGCACTGTGGCCCACTGGAGGGAGTCAGTCCTGTGTCTAGGGTGAGGCCGAAGTTGGGGTGCCCTTCACAGTCCCTCCTGGTGCTAACCCAAATTGTCCCCCACAGATCCCTGTCCCCGATTGTCCCCAAAGTGTCCCCAAAGTTTCCTGGGCAGCCAAGGCCACAGGCAGGACCCTGAGTTCAGTTCTGGGCTTCTCCAGTGCCCCAATAGGCCTGGGCTTTGGGGGCCCTGTCCTCAGACTGGAGCTTGGTGTGCCTAGAGCCAGGACTATCTCCATCCCTGAAGGAGTCTCATCTAAGCCACACAGGGGCTCCAGGGCCTTCCCCCTGCCCTGGATCTGTCCCTAGAGCCCTTGGCCACATGCGGGCAGACAAAGCCTATACAGCAGAAGATCTTGAGGTCAGGTACATCCCACGCCCACTAAAAGTCCCTCCCTATTCACATGGACACCTGCCCCAACAGTGAGTGAGTGTGTCTGTCACAGCCTCCCACTGCACTTGGGGTCTCTGAGGTGACCTGCAGAGGACGCAGTGGTACGGAGTAAGTGGCTCTAATCCCCCCAACTTGCTGTGGGAGATGAAGGGGACAGGAGTGGCCAAGTTCTGTCTTGCTGAAGGTCCTCAGGGGCAGGGTTATGGAGCGGAGGCGTCAGTCGCTCTGTCCAGGGCTGGACGCCAAGGTGGGGCCAGAGGAGACCCGTGGGTGGACAGCAGGGAGGGATAGAGAGGACGGGGGTCACAGCAGGGAGAGGCTTTGCCCTGAGACCCCCCCAGAGAAGGGAACACACGCCACACGGGCGCTCAAAGCCCAGCCAGGCTTCCCAGGCTTGTTCCCGTATGAGCCTTCCTCCCACACACAGGGTACCTGAGGCCCTGTCCCTTGCCCCCTGCTCCCATCCAGTCCCCAGAAGCATGGGGCCCACGTGCTCCACACCGCCCCTCCCCCAGGGGTCTCATCAGCCAGTTCCCCGCTCTGTCTTCGGCGCCCACGGGGCACTCCCTGAGAGACCCCCAGGCCCTCCTCCGCAGCCTCAGTTCTCCTGCCCCTACTCAACCCCCATCTTGCACTGAGCCTCTCATGTGAGGGCCCAAACACCTTCCCTTAGAACAAGAATAATGTGACCACACATGCTGTTCATGGAGCCAGGACAGCAGGGTGCTGAGCAGTTCGCAGGATCATTTCATTTACACTCAGGTCAGCATCGGCCAGTGGTAGTAGGAGGGCACTACTGTCCACTTTACGGAGGAGGAGCAGGTGTGGGAGGATAAGAAAGCCGCCAAGGCCACACGGCCTGCAGCGTCAGAGCCGGGATGCCCACCCAGCAGCTGGCAGAGGCTCCCAATGGCTGCAGTCTTCCCTGAGCCCAGACGGAAGCCCAGGCTTTCTGTCTCCTTCGTAACAGTTCAAACATGGGAGTGGGGAACTGGCGGAGGTGGAGAGAAGAGGAGTGGGCGGGGGCTGCCGTGAGAACGCGATCAAGGCGTGGGAACGGCAACACATGTAGAGTCGAGACAAGAGTGAGGGATGCTTTTCTCTGTCCCATCTCCACATACAAACTGCCTGGGCTCTTGGCCAGCTGCGGGGGTCCCAGGCCCGCCTGCCTGGCCACGTCTCTCCCCAGCCTCCAAGTCCACACAGGGCCCGACCCAGCTCCCCACCCTGCCCCTCCTGAACTGGGCCTCGACCTCCCCTGTGCCCATGCCCTGCGAGGAGAAAATGAGTCTGGTAAATGGGAGAGGGTCCATGTGGGAGGAAACAGTGTGGGGGTGATAGAAGTGGGCAGCAGGGGGCCGTCCTCACGGGCTCCCTTCCAGCTCTCCTGGGCAGTGGTGCCACCCTGGCCACCTTGGGCTCCGCACCCTCCGCCCACACTAGCTCCAACCCAGCTGTGAAGCCCAGCTCAGCTCCTTCTCTATAAAGTGGGAACGATAATAGTGCTCCCTCTGTGGGGTTGTTGAGCAACTAAGTGAGGTAATATAGATAAGGTTCCTGGAGCCGATGCACACCGGGCACAGCCCCACTGGCATCAGCTGTCCCCACTACAGCATCCTCAGTCCTCCTGCTCTGGCTCCAGCATGGCCCCATCTTTCCCTTGGGGCTGTCAGGCTCTCAGGGCATTAATTCTGGGAAAAACTGTTTCTTGTTTTTCTGAAGAACCCCCCGGGATGATCCGGGAATGGGAAGGGGGCTGAAAATGCTGACACAGAGAAAGGAAGTGGGGAGGGGAGGGGCCAGGCTCCACCGAGAACCTGATCCCCCAGAACCACGGGCTGTCCGCCAGGTGCATCTTCAAGCCAGAGGCACTGAGAAGGCAGGAGGCCTCGACACCGCCCCTAGCACCAACTCCAGCTCCTCCTCTCTTCTCTGTCCCCTACCCATCTTGGAGTCCGAAGGTTCCAGTCCTTCTCTCTTGCTTTCAAGAGGTGTGACTTCAGTTATGTCGAGTGGCCCTCAGAGCCTCTATCTCCTCATCTGTAAAATGGGAGACACCCCCATCTCCCAGGAGTCAGCCAGGGTTGGGGCTTTGGGTTCCAGTAATCACCCTGGAACCAAGCCTCAGCCCAAAGCCTGGGATCAGGGCCTGTGCTCTGTTGCTTCCTTTTTGACTTTTTTTGTATCCTTCATCAGAAACTCTCTGCTAGCTGCCTTCTATCCTTTCTCCATCAGTCTCTTGAGCTCTGTCTTTCTGCCTCTCTCCTTCCTTTTCTACATCAAGGCTGCCATGTACAGTTGTGCAGTAAGCTCACCTGATAAGGTCATCAACACTCAAGAGGGGAGTAGAGGCTGAGCTCCAGCTGAGCCTGATCCACCCGGCGGGGCGTCCTAGCTGGGGCTGAGGCCGTCTTTGTGTGCGAGTTGTCTTTCTGCCTCTCCCTGTCTGTGGATGTTTCTCCGTGCCTTTTCCTATTTTAGCGTGCCAGGGAGACAGGATCACTTAGCCCTCCCGACTCAGCCACAAGGTTGAGCTCCCCGGGGAGCTCCACTCACAGCCCAGCCACACTGCTTCTGCACGCCACAGCTCTTGAGAGCACAGAGCCCCTCCCGGATCCAGCGAGCTGGGCCTCGGCTCCCAAGCTTGACTGCCGGATGGAGGGACAGGAAGTCCGCGTGTGCGCCAGGGGCTGGGCGGGAAGGGGCAGGGGTGAGAGGCCGGCCTTGTGTTCTCTGTGCTCAGGAAACAGAGCTAGAGGGTCCTCAGTCTGCCCTGTTTACTCATCAGGAAACAGGGAAACTATGAGACTCTTATTCACCAGACATCCACTGCGCACCCAATGGAGGTTGGCGCCAGTGCCAGCCAGACCCAGCCCTGGCTGCCACCCTGGAAAGTGCTATCGATGGTTACGCTCATTTCACACATCAGGCATGGAGGCTCTTGTGGAGAATGACTTGTCCAAGCACTGTCTGACTGCCACAGGCGATAGTGGGACTAGCATCTGCTTCAAAGAACAGGCTGGTGGATGGGGTTACTCAGGGTAAGGAGCAGCTAGCCCACCCCACCCAGCTCAACCACTGCCCCCTCTACCACCTTCTGTGGCCCCCCATCACAGGAAAGGACAGGTGGAGGCCTTGTCTTCCAACCCTACTGGACAGCCCATTCCCCTCACATGCCTCCCAGCACATAGACACCACTGCCCAGGCCACCCTGGAATGCCCAGCCCTCCCCAGCCTTCAAGGGAAGCCTCTTCCAGGAAGCCCCCTGGAGCTCAACCCCCCCAGTCCTCCCTGCCCCCAAGGCCTTCCTGCAGGCTTAGTAGTCACCATGGATCTTGTAGCCCAAAGGACACTGGGGTGTTCTCCCCAGCTCTGCCATGCGGCTGGCTCCCAGGAGACTGGCGCAGCCTCCAAAGGCCCCATTCCCCACCCTACCAGTGTCCCTCCATGGGTCTGAGTGCAGCTAGCCCAGGCCAGCCTGCTCACAGCCTGCACACTGCACAAGGACTGGCCCAGGGATCCCCTGGCAGGCTCTAGCCCCACTGCATTCAAAGGCTCTGGCCAGGGGTCTGTTTCCCCCATGCCCATCTAGAAGTCAGAATGGGTTTTCTGTTTGTTTAGCAATGCTGGGGATCAAACCCAGAGCTTCCCACGTGCTAGGCAAGTGCCGTACCCTGAGCTGCACTTCCCTTAAGGTCTGTCTGCCGCCTGGGCTGGGCTCCTGGGGCAGGACACTTCCCCAGCACCGTTGGCACCAACACACAGGGTGCCCACAGCTCAAGCCTAGAGGGCTTGACAGACACCCCGGGGATGAGCCCGTGGAACCTCAACAGCTCTTCAGGGCATGTACAGAGGTCTGGCTTGTCCACACCTCACCAGGCAGCGGGACTGGGCCTCTTCCTAGGGCCTCGAGACAGTAGTGTGACATGGCAGGGGCAAGAGGTGGGAGGTGGCATTCAAAAAGAATTCCCAAAGTTACAAATTCAAAGGCAGCTCCAGACCTGCCTTCCGGATCTCCGCAGGAATTCCACAGGGCAGGCCTCCAAGTTCCTGGGGCATGAGTGTGCGGCAGTGCAGGTCACTGAGCCACCAGGCCAGGGGGTGTGGGGCCCCAGGTTGGGGACCACACCCCCTCACTAGCCACTTTGCTCACCTTCTACACAAAGGCACTAGCCCGAGTGCTGCCGGGCGGGGCAGGTAAGAGGCCAGAGCTGGTGGTCAGGGGCCATTTCTCTCTGGTCCATCTGGTACTGACATGATGCTTTCTTTCATTCTCTGGCAATCCCATCAATTAGGTGCTAGAATGCACCCATTTTGTAGACAGAGAAATATCCCAGAAAGATCAGGTAGTTTACCTGGGCCACAGCCAACCTGAGCAAGGCAGGGATTTTTGGACCAGGTCTGTCCTGCCTGTAAGCCCGTGGTGCCCCCTATTTTCCACCCCTGTGGCTTCTCTATGGCCGTCTGACCTTTCTGTTCTATTTCTAAGACCCCCATCCCCACCCCAAGCCTGGCTATTTCACTAAGTCTGTGCTCTGCCTGCATCTGCCTGTCTCAGCCTCCTCTCCCTTGTTCCTGCTGGCTTCTTCCCACAGGTAAGGTGCTGGGAGCCACCACCCTGGCCAGAGCTGGCACAAGCCAAGCTCTCCTTCTCCAGAGCTTCTCAGAGGGCAGGCAGGGAACACACAGAGCCCTGCCTGGGCTCTACCCTGCGGGCAGTGTGGTTGGGGGAGGTAGCCAGCATCGTGGGACCCCTATCTGTCTCCAGGCTTCCTGCTGGTGGACACAGCCGCCTGGGGAGTGAGTTTCCCCTCCAGGAAGGTCTGATAGGGAATGTTGAGGCAGTGGGTGGGAAGAGGCTGCCTTCCCGCCTCACCTCCCAGTGAGGAGAGAAGAAAGCAGGGTGAAGTGGCTGCCCAGCTGAGCAGCAGAATGGGCAGCCCAACTGCAGGGTACAGGGAGTTGGCTGGGGGCAGGCTCAGGAGGCCTCCGTGGAGGCCAGGGAGCAATCGCACCTGGCTCCCAGGCACATACATGAGCACAGGTCCCACACCATGGGGTGGGTGGGGTGGTCCAGGGAATGCCCCCCCCAGACCCAGCCTAGGACAAAGCTGGAGTTGACCCCTTGTCAACCCCCTAGAGGAGGCTGGCTGAGCCTGGGAACCTCAGGCCAGCACAAACTGTTCCCATCCCCCGGGACTGGGGTCACGGCCCAGCCTGGGAGGCCACTCCTAAAAGGCCAGAGCAGGGGAGTCAAGAGCACAGGAATGGAGGCAGGACGTGGGGTGGCGGGTGGGGGGGGGCTCCTGAGCCCCACACCCCCTGCACGCACACACACCCTGCCTGGCTGTAGGCACTGCCCCTTACCACCCACCCAAGTTGCTTTCTGAGGCTCCCGATGCCTGACACCAGGCCTACTTACTAGTCCCCGTCAGGGGCAAAGCCTGGAAGCTCACTCCGGCCCTTTCCTGCAGCAGGCAGTGCGGACAGGTGACACTATACATGGAGGATGGGGGGCGGGGGCTGGGCTGGCTCATCTCAGTTTCACAGCAACCCAAGAGACAGCCACCGTACTTTGTTAGCTCTTTGGGAAGGAGAGACTGAGGCACAGCATCCGGATGAACACAGGGGTCAGACAGGTTCCCTTCTCCGCCAGCCCGAGGCAGGCAGTCCGGTGGGGGCGCCGCCCTGTCCCCTCCCTGCTCTCAGCCGCCCGGGGGTCTCCCAGGTCCGAGCCCTTTCTGGTCAGGGTGGTCTCGAACCCGCCCCCCCAGTCACTCACCTGCTTGGTCCCGGCTCTGCGGGCTGGCAGCTGACCGCGGACGAGGAAAAGGGTCCCGACCGAGCCCCTGCGGGAGCTACAGACTGTGAAAAAGGCAGGCGGGGACGGGCGCGGGACGGGCGCGGGGCGGGCGGGAGGCAGGAAGGGGGCGGGGCGCGGGCGCGCGCGGGGCAGGAAGTTTTGACCAGGAAACCGGGAGTGGGAAGGGGCGGGATCGGAGGGGACGGACCTCTGAGACGAGGGCAGGGTCCCCGCTGTGCCCTCCTCGCTGTGCGTCAGCCGTCAACCGTGCGGGGGAACCTGACCCTCCTGCGTCGGCTTCCTATCTGCACAAGGGGACCAAACCCTCCTGCTTCTACTGCCTACCTGCAAGATGAGGCTGTGCACAGCTCCGAGGAGGTCGTCGCGTGGGGCACCTCCCAGTGTGGCCCGACCACTGTGACATTAGCAGAGACCCGGCCTGGCCGTCCCTCATCTCAGTCTGAAGGACGCGCTGCTTTTCCCCCTCGCCCCCCTCCCCACCACCCCCCGCTGCAGGCTCCGCCTCCGTCCGCCCCGTCTGTTCCCGGCAGCGCCACCTGGCGGCCAGCGGTCGTGCGCATGGCCCTCGGCCCCAACGGAACCCACACCCGTCTTCTGCATGGTTGGATGACAGTGAAGACCGGCTCCGTCCTCGTTAGCCCTTGGGGTTCCCCGCACCCTGCCTCGAGAGTGGTCTGTCCTTGTTCCTGTTCACACGCGACGAGCAGGCGTCCGTGCAGTGAGAACTCAGTGAGCAGCAAAAGCAACCTGGGAACTACGGCAGCCTCTGGTCAGCTGACTCCAGGGCTCAGGCTGCAAACTGCCACAACACGCAGCCCGCTGGAGACCTTAAAATCAGCATGGAACTAGTCATGCTGCATTTGTCTGTAATCCCAGCAGTCAGAAGGCTGAGGCAGGAAGTTGGAGAGTTTGAGGTCAGCCTAAACTACGTGGCCAGACCCTATCTCAAAACAAAAATCAACTTGGGGACTGTCGGTGTGCTCAGTGAAGCATTTGCCTAACACGCGTGAGTACCTGCGTTTCATCCCCAGTGCAGAAAAAAAGGGGAAAACACCAACTTTATTGAAGTATAATTCACACACAATAAAAATGTATCTACTTAAGGTGTACTTAAAGTGAGGGGAGGTTGCTTGCTGCATGCGTGTGTGCGTGCGTGTGTGCGTGCGTGTGTGTGTGTGTGACTGGGGATTGAACCCAGAGGCTTCGCACTGAGCTGCATCCTCAACCCTTTTTTATTTTTCATTCTGAGACAGGGTCTCACTAAATCACTAGTTGCCCACGCTGAGCTGGTACTTGATAATAGCCTCCCAGTATGGTGGAATGACACGTGTGCCACAGCCCAGGACTAAGTTTTTTGTTTATTGGGGTAAAATACCCATAATATAAACTTTATTGTTTTAACCATTTTAAAGTGTATAGTTACGGCCAGGCATGGCGGCACATGCCTATAATCCCAGCACTCTGAGAGGCTGAAACAGGAAGATGGCAGGTTCAAATCCATCCTGGGCAACTTAGCACAACATACAGTGTGCAGCACATCAGTACTCTCCATTTCCAGAATTTTTTAATAATCCCAATTCTGTGCTCCTAAGATAGTAACTCCCAAGTCCCACTTCTCCACCCCTGGCAAGCATTGTTCTACTGTCTGTCTCCATGAATCTGGTCATGTAGGTACCACAGAGAAGTGGGATGGATGGCATTTGCCCTTCTGGTCTGATCATTTCCCTAGTGTGACATTCAATAAGCTTTGACAAATGTGTTCATCTGTGTAAGCCCATTCCAGTAAAAGCATTTAAAACTGTCGGTGCCTTTGCAGATCAGGACCCTAACCTCCATTCCCACCCCAAGCCCTGTGAAGTTTCTGACCCAGTACAGATTGGTTTGTTCCACATAAATGGAAATGCACACTCTGCTCATTTATGTCCACCTTTTCACCCCCATGAAGCATGCAGTGGCTCCTTGCTCTTCAACACAACGGGTGTCCCGTTGTCCAGATGCATCTCATCTCTACCCCCGTTCTGGCATTTGGTGGTGTCCAGGGTTAGGTTACTCTGAGTCAGGCTGTTGTGAACACCCGTGCACACATTGTGTGTGACACGTTTTCCTGTATCTTGGTTGCTGCTCAGGAGTGGGACTGCTAGGGACTAAGTGTTAAGAGTTCTTTATGTATTTTAATTTCAAATCCTTTGTCTATGCTATGTCTGGAGAATCGCTTTTGTCTGGGCACTTTCCACCTGAGAGGGGAGCATATCGTTAGTTGTTGCTTTGAGGTGTGGGGCAGGCGGACTGGGCAGTGAAGAGGGCGAGCTCTCGGCTTTTTAGTACTTTGGCTCTACCAAGAGGCTCCAACAGAGGGCAGCAGAAACCAGGGCACAGCTCCGGGGCCAGAGGACAAAGACCCAGGTCCGCTGCCAGAAGGGCCTTGAAAGTCTTTTTTTTTCTTCTTTTTCTCTTTTGGTTTTTTCTTTCTTCTTTTGAGACAAGGTCTCCCTATGTAGTAAGCAAGCTTGGTACTCCCTGTGTAGCCCAGGCTGGCCTCAAACTCACAGCGATACAGTATTCCTGTCTCAGCCTCCCGAGTGCTGGGATTACAGGCTCTGGCCCCCACACCGGCCTTGAAAGTCAGCTGATCCAGCAGCAGGAAGGAGCAGCTGGAGAGACCGAGGCCTGGAGAGGAGTCCTTGTGCTCTCCCTTCCATCACCTGGCTCGAGGGTTCCTCTCTTCCCCTCCAGCCCAACTGCCCTTTCTCTAGGTGCCTTTCCAGCCCTGCTCCCTGCACTCCACCCTGCTTATGGAGGTTTTCCACTTGCTTCTCCCTGACTCCTCCAAATTCTTGAATTCTTAAAGGGCTGAAACCTAACAAAATCTTTTTTGTGCTCAAGTGTAGGGTGACCTGGGACCCAGCTCCGGGACCACAGCCCCTCCTGGGCCCAGCCCTACAGCTAAAATGGACCCACCTCTCCTCCACCGGCCACTGGGGGAGAAAAGACCCAAGTCCTCACTCATCTTTTTGTTCAATAAATGTTTACCTGGTGCCCGGGACACAGATGAGATGCCGATGGCGGTGATGCTGATGGTGGTGATGATATCAAGTTCTTTTATTGAACAAGTATGTGCTGGTTACTAGACCCTATTCTAAGAACTTTACCCTTAATAAATCATTTAAGTTGTAGGGACAGGGGTCCCCGAAGGTAGGGAAAAGATAGGGTAAAGGCCTCATCAGACTTTAAACATAAAAGCAGCTACATTCCAACAGTTAAGGAGATAAAGGCAAAGAGACTAATTCCGGAGGCCCCAGGTAATCTGATTAACATACAGAAAGCAAACTCTCCCTTTTGACTCTTTAACTAGCCCTAAGGCGCCCGCCCATAAATTTGCCCTCTGCCAAAAGACAAAGGTCACAGAGCTGAGGGAAATCAAGGCAGAGGTGACAGACAAGCCCAAGAGCCAATCAGATTCCAAGGGCTGACCTAAGGGAAAAACCTCAATAAAAAGGGACTACAACGAAAGGCCCACGAGTATTTCGCTTTCCAATGCTCTCTACTGGTGGAGTAGCTATCTATCATCTCCTTTTCTCCTTTTTTCACCACTTTTAAATAAATTGTCCTCTAAATAAATTGTCTTCTCTTAATTTAAACTCGGTTTCTTTAATTCTTTACTGTAGCTGGGTTTACGATCGCCAGGAATTATATTTTCTAGCAGGACACCAGGTCACAGTCCACCTCCAGACGTAACAAAGTGATGATTTCCCTGCCCTAAAAGAACCGACATGCTAGTTGTGGGAAGAAGCCATTTTTCAGTTGTCCAGTGAATGAAGATATATTGAGGACCTACTATGTGCAGGCTTTGGGGATGCAGCTGTGAAAGAAACAAAGTTTGTGCCTAGAGTTGGAGGTGTAGCATACCAGCGTGAACAAAGCCCTGGGTTTGATCCTGCCACCAACACACACACAAAGTTTACATTCTAGTAGGGTGGTGGTGAATGGATAATGAAACTCAACTAATAAAATCACTGATGTATTAATGATGAAAACTACTGCTGCAAAAATAGAGAAGAATAAAACAGGGAGGGGAGGGGGAAAGGAGTCATAAAGTTCTCACTAAAAACAGAACACCCAGATGGAGCCCTACAGGAGTTGAAGGAGGAAGCCGTGCAGCTCCTCAGACAGGTAGAACAAGCTCAAGGCCCCAAGGGCAGGGCACCCACCATGCTCAGAAACTAGCCATAATGGCTGTCTGCAGAGTGGAATAAGGAACAGAGTGGTAGATATTAAAGACAGAGATGTAATGGGTGTCAAAGCTTGCAGTACCCCTTAGATCACAGTAGGGCCCTGGGGTTTTGCTCTGTATAAAATGGGAGCCATTGGAGGAGTTTGACCAGAGGAGGGACATTATCTAACTCAAGATTTAAAAGAATGACTACGCCAGGCGTGGTGGCACACGCCTGTAATCCCAGTACTTGGGAGGCTGAGGCAGGAGGATCGCCATGAGTTTGAGGCCAGCCTCGGCTACATAGTGAGTTTAAGGCCAGCCTGCACTACATAGTGAGATCCTGTCTCAAAAGAGAAAGAGAGAGAATGACTGTGAGCCACGTGTGGTGGTGCACACCTGTAACCCCAGCACTCTGGAGACAGAGGCAGGAAGATCACAAGCTCCAGCCCCAGCTAGGCAATTTAGTGAGACCCTGTCTCAAAATAAGAGCTGGGAATGTAGCTTAATGTGGAGGCCCTAGTTCATTCGATCCCCATTCCTTTAAAACATTTGTGCAGGGCATGCTGGGTCCTGGGAGAGAGCTCTCCGGGAGTCACATGTGGAGAGGGGAGCTGGAGTTGAGCTCAGGCTGGTCTCACTGTCTCCTGCACACAGGACTCAGCTCAGCAGTTTGAGAGTCAGTGCACACCCAGCGGCCAGCCTATCTCCCCCGCAGCCCACAGAGCTGTGCTGGCCACCCACCGCACCAACAGGGAGGAGCAGCCTCTGCCTCCACACATCACAGGAGGGGCTGCGGGCAGCAAGACAGTCTCACCAGGACAGCCCAGCCGGGACAGCCTTCTCCACACTCTCCCTCACAGCAGCCAGCTCGTCATAAACGCGGGGTAGTGCTGCCCATGCCAATGGCAAGGGTGACACCCTCACTGGGGCTGTGCCCGTCACACCCCCTCTCTCACCCTCCTGGGTCCCAGATATACAAGCCAGGACCCCAGCGGCTCACCTCCCAGACTGGCTCCCCCATTTCTATTTAAAGCCCAGCCTCCGCCCCTGAGTGGTCCCGGGTGAGTCCGCCCCTGCCCCCCGCCCTGCCCCTGTCCCCGCCCCTGCCCACCCCCACCAGCGTGCTTGGCATTCACAGTCCCACACTCACCTCCACTCTAGCTGCAATCACAGCTCTCAGCCCAGGCAACCCCCCTCCTGTGAATAATCGGGGCTGATTTAGGGGCTATCAGGGGAGGAGGGGGGCTAATGGAGCTCATGGGGGGCCGCCTTGGTGATGAGGGGAAGGTTGAGAGGCAATTAGCTGGGCCGACAGCCTGGGCTCACCTAATGTGCCTGCCCGCAGGAAGGGCGCCCGCAGGAAGGGCCCTGGAGGGGTTGTGGGGAGGGAGTACTCTGTCCCTCCCCATCTGGGGCTAGACTTGCACTTGGCTGGACAATCTGCCCCTCTCTCTGCAGGAGGTAGGGGACACAGCAAAGCTAGGTTGGGACTTCCAGAAAAATCAGGGCAAGGAGCATGGATGGGTGAGGAGAGCACTGGGGGGAGGGGGGCTCCTGGGCAGGCATGGCCCCCAGCCACACACACACGCACGCACACGCACACGCACGCACACACACACACACACACACTCTGCCCCAGCTGAATCCTATCCCTCGCTGGGGACCCGCTCCTGATTAATATCAACATTAGCCCTGAACACTCGCTCCTTTTGGCCTCCCCGTCATTAATTACCTCCTCTCCCAAGCCGGCGGAGGGGAAGCCAGCCCCTCTGGGGCGAAAGAGCCAGAGCGTCTGACCCGGCCCAGAGGACCCGCTCCTGCCCTGGGAGGCAAAGGAGGAAGAGAGGGAGAAAGGAACGAGCAGGAAGGGAGGGAGGCAGTTTTGCTTTCAGCTCCCACCATCCCGCACCCCTTCGCTCCTTGCCACAGAGTCTGTCACCCTCCCCGCTTCTGCAGTGGGAGCCCGAACCCCACCCCGGGGGCGTCAGCCGGGAGCTGGAGAATCTCTGGACGCGAACGCCGTGCGGGTCCCGCCGGGTGGAGGTAGACAGCCAATCCCCAAGCTCCTCCCGGACTACAGCCCTTCTCATTTCAGGCTGGGGACGAGAATGTGCACAGACCCAGCCTAGGAAGAAAATCACACAGACCTTCTCAGGGGGACCAGCACAAAAGAGACGCCAAGGGCCCTAAGTCACCACCACCCTACACGGGAGCACGTGAGAACATTCTCGGCACAGGAGCACGGGCGCCCCCTGGAGGCGTGCGTGAGGTATCGTCCAGAATCCGCGTGTGGAAGTTCTGCCTGCCCGATGGGAGGTCCGGACTGGTGCTTTAGGTGCCGCCTCTAGACCTCAGGTGTGGGGACACCTCCTCGTCCTCCTCGGGCACTGGGGGGAGGGGGGCTCCTGGGCACTTGACTGGCTCTGGCTCAGTTGTGATCTCTCTTTCTGTCACATACACACACACCTCATACCTCACAGCAAAGTGGCGGAACTGAAACCAAGCCCTCTCCAGTCCGCCTCTGGTCCAGGGCACCAAGCGCCACCTCCTCCCTCCCCGGAGCCCTTGCCCCCCGAAACTGTGCCTCTCCATGTCTTCCTTTGAACAGACCTGGCAGCCTCATTCCCACGCCAGGATACGAGGCAGGGGTGCCGGAAGACTTTTCCGCACTTCTCCTAACACTCCCGTGTGCCCTGTTATAAGACCAAGTGGGCCTGGAGACCTGACAATCAATATCCCTCAAGATGAAGACGCTAATAACTTTATCTCCTCTTGTCCTCCAACTCTTGCCTACATTAGCCCTGACCACAGGACCCAGGCAGCTGAGGCCTGCAGCAGGCAGCCCCGGAGCCGAGTAACCCCTTCCCATCCAGGTGGAAGCAGCACCAGGGTAGACTGCAGGAAGGACTTCCTGGCAAGGCACTCAGGAATGGGAGGCTCCAGGGAATCCTAGATCGATACTACTGGAGGCCTGACCAGGGTCTTGGAGGATTTGTAGAGAGTTCACTATCTAATTCCTCACATAGGAGGTGAACCAGAAGAGAAAGTCCCAGCAGAGCAAGGGGGGAGACAGAACCAGCGTTAAGGGGGCATCAGGAAGGGTAGCCCTGCCCTGCCCTCCCCGTGGCACCCCTGGTTCTTCACTATCCCACTCCCAAGGCCTCGTGGGCAGTACAGAAGCCTGGAGCCACAGCTCCTCCTTGTCATATACTCACTCTCTGAAGGGGGCACTTGGGACCAAGGGGCACCATCCTCCCAAGACATAGAACCTATCCTACCCCATATGCCAGAGCCAGGATGTGGGCTGGGGAAGCCAAGGCCTGTGGCAGGCTAGAGAAGAAGAGGATGAGTGGGAGCAGGTATGAGGAGATCACTGAATACATGCCCCGCACTGCGGATGATGTGTGAGGTCCTATGGCTATCCCCACTTTGCAGAGGGGGACATGGAGGCACAAGGGCACACAGAAGTAGGCTCCAGAGTCTAGAAGCCTCACCACTAGGGAACATGGCCTGTAGTAAAGGAAGGTGAGCTGCAGGGCCTCCTGCTCTGGCGGCTGGGTTTGAGGCGGAGTCCAAAGAAAAGCAGGTTGCCTCTGGGCAGCTTCTGTGCTTCCTGCCCTCTCGGAGCCTGCAGCCTTCGGTCCCTGCCTGCTGGGCCCTCCTCCCTCTATCTAGCCTTCCTTACCTTTGTCTTGTCTGCCTCTCCTGGCTCTGGACCCCAGAGCCCTTGCACCCTACTCACACCATCTCAGCACTGGAGTCTGTCTGAGCTGGGAAGTGGTGGGGGTGTAGAGAGAAAAGGACACCCCCATCCCGTGCCTGAACTGCCTGGCAGAGCAGTCTCACAGCAAGCCGAAGGTTGGGATCCCTGGGTCCTGGCTTCTCCAGGGAATGGCCCCCTTTTCTGTCCCCACCGGGCAGCCTGTCCAAGGCCACTTCAGGAATCTAGCAAGACAGGTTCCATTCAGCCAGTAGAGAGCCCAGGCTTACGCAGCTGGGGCCCTTCTAGGGGCCAGGGTGGGACATCTTCCCCCAGGCTGCCCAATGTCCTGCCTGCCTACCGTTCCTGGAAGATGCGCTGCCCTCCTATCGGGAAGCTAGCCCTGAGGGACAGGGCAGGGAGGAGGCAGAGTCCTGAGGGGAAGGCTGAGGGCCTCAGGGAAGGTTTGGCCCCGGGATTTTTAGAGATCCTACCCCATAGAGTCCTCTCCAGAGAAGGAGCTGGCAGAGGCTCTTTCTGCAATGCTAAGTACTCCTGAGAGGCCCACAACCCTTTCTGAGCCTCAGCTTCCAGCCAAAACAATCTCCCTGAGAAAGAAGTGTGGGGCACAGCTTGAGCCAGGTCTGGGGAACCCAGAAGTCCGAGCCACACAGCCGCAGGTCATCGTCCTGGCCCCAGCCCCACAGGGGTCCTCAGGGCCCCATTCCATCCATCCCCCTGCAGTCATCCATCTAACCAGTGCTCAGCCTCTGGGGTGCACGTGGGGGGAGCTAATGGACTTGGCACAGCCAGGAGGTAATTAACAGGGAGGGGGCAGGGGCCACAGTGGGGGCAGGACACTGTTAATGACAGTGGGCTCTGACAGCAGTGGAGAGGGGCCGTGTGTGTGTGTGTGTGTGTGTGTGTGTGTGTATGCACACAGCAATGTGCATAAGGTCCTGAGACCACACTGCTTGTGGGCACGTGTGGCCTTCACCTCCTGGCCCCAGATGGATGACAGCTCCCCACTTCCTTCTCCAGAATGGTCCCTTTGTGAGAACCTCACTCCAGAACCCTTCACATCCCATCAGCTGCCCAGCTTCTCCAGCAACACCTGCGCCTGTGGCAGCCTTGCCCTGAGGGGAACTTGACTCTGGGAACGTACCCTATACTGGCAGGTCCTGGGCTGCCTGACCTCCAAACTCTCTGCTTCAAACTCCAGAGCAGAGATGGCAAGCGAGGAGTGGCGCTGAGATGGATGCCCCATGAGAGTCCAGCGGCTACCCAGGGCTCCCCTCCAGCTGCTGTCCCCTTGTATGGGTGTGGCCCTCTACTTGTGTGCATCTCCGTCCACCCAGGTCTCTCTCTCTTTCCATCCTCATGTATCTGCCTTCGCATCCCTCTCGGCAGTCCCTCCCCAGGCACCATGTCTGTAGGCCCTATCCTGGTCTCTCTGTAGGTCCCTGAGCTCACCTGTTTGGTCTGCTCTCAGACTATCTCCCTCACCCTCCCTCATAGGAGCAGTGGAACGCCAGCCCCACCCACCTCGGGCGGGAGAAGAGAGCCTGTGAGCTTGGCCCTTGGGGACCAGGACACCCCACCATCAATCAGCCTGCAGCCCCAGGTCAGAACTCCATTAGCAGCAACCAGGCCGGACAAGAGGCAGACACAGCGCTGGGCGAGGCCTGGGGTGATAAGGCCCAGATTGAATCACAGGGGCGGGGGTGGAGGGATCGGGCACCCGGGCACAGGAGACAGCAGAGATCAGCCCCTGGGGCAGCAGGAGTGTGTGTTATTGCAGGAGCTGGCAGGTGATCGGGAGTGATGGGGCTGGAGGGGGAAGTGGCTCCTCCCTGGCTCCGGGTGCAGTGACAAAAGCCTGGAGCCACCAGGTTAAGGTCAGTAGTTAAGGTCACAGGGGAAAGGTGACCCCACCAACTCCCTGCAGCAGAATGGACTTTGGTGATGGCTCTGCCCTTGGAACGCAGCCACTGTGCCAGTCCCTGGCCTCCTCATCTCAAAGGGTCTAGGGCCAAGAAGAGAGTGACAGACGGGAAGACACAGGGGTCCTGCTTCCATCACAGGTTTGTTGTTTTGTTTTGTTTTGTTTTTGAAACAAAGTCTCTCTATATAGTTCAGGCTGGCCTTGAACTCACTGTGATCCTCCTGCCTCAGCTGTCACCACACCCAGCTCCTTCACCAATTTTTATCCTGCTCTTTCCCTGTTCCTGTCACTTGTGTCCTCTCTCTGTCTCTCTCTGTCTCTGTCTCT
>PVJO010002862.1:0-134207 GCA_004026905.1 Hystrix cristata | reverse complement strand
AAGTAGAGAACAATTTTTTAGGTAGCATTACCACTCGAATTTAGATTAAAGACACCAAATCTGATTTATACTGTCTTTCCCTGGCCATAAAATCTAGCATTCTCTGTGCCCTTTCTCTGCTGTTGCACATTAAGGTGCATGGTTTACAGATTTTCTTCAACTCCCTGAACACCTTCCTAATCAGTATTCAGCATTATCTTTCCCTTTACCAGATGCACATTATTTTTTTCTTTGTTCTTTTATTTATTTTCCTAAGGTTTATCACCATTCACTGTCTTTGGATTTTATTGGTTTGCTGTTAATAATGACTCTAAATTCCATAAAAATATACATTTACATTGTCTGATAGCAAATGCACCAGCTTGTTTATGAGAAAACTAAGAGGTAGAATTTATGAAGAATGGCTAAAAAGCAGACATTATTCTTCAATTGGGTAATCAAATATTGACCGAACGTTTTTAAGGTTGCAAAATTTCTGGTGGAATTTTGCAGCACATCGGGTAACACATTTAATCTTAGTGTATGCAAATTCAAAATGTGTACAATGGCATCAATTTGGTTTTGTAAGAAAAAGAAATAATATTTTCTGACTTTGTGAAATACTTACAAGACTTTACTTTTACTTAAACCTCTGCAACATCTTTTTTAAAGGCATCCAGTTTTTAAAAAAGGCAGTTAGTCAATCTTGAATTAAATTATTTCCACTTTCTTAACATGAAAATGTGAAAAAAATTTGATAAAAATCAACAGACATGAGATACTGGTGAAAAATAACAATCTTTTCATCCTGGGCTAACAGACCGTGCTAGCAAGAAAACAGACAAACAAAAGCCTTACTCCCCAGACTTCCAAATGAGGAACAGACATAATTATAATCCATCAGTTTACTCAAGTGGTGGTCAATGTGACTCACCAGTTGAATTCTTGCTCTAATTGCCATTACTCAAACTATGCCTATTTATTCCCAGACAGGACAAAATGGCTGCCTTTGTAGCCTAGCTTTGCAGCAGCACATTTGAGACAATCGGTACTTGCAACTGTTTTCTATTCATGCTTCCAAGAATATAAATTGCACTGAACAATGGGAAGTAGCAAGATGAGTAATGCTCACATTCTATGCCAATCAGATTACACATCCATCCACCCATCCATCTATCCATTCATCCAATATATATGTGCTAGACATGGTATTTAATGCTTGGAATTAATTATGAATAAAAGCAGACGGGGCCCTATTTCCAAGAAAGAGGAGTTGAAGGGTGGATGGTGAAAATAGGTGACATTAATTAAAACATCACATGAATGTACCAAAACCTGTAACTGTGACATATGCAATAAGAGAGATGGCCAGGTGTCACCACAACTACAACTGGGGAATATACTATAGTTAGAAATCTTAGAGAAAGGGTCCTAGAGAAAGCGATACATACCTCGGAGCTTATGTAATATGAAAAGTTGAAAAGAAATTAAAGAAGTGAAGAAGCAAGTGAAAAGAAGCCCAGGCAGAATACATAAAATGGTGCGTCTCTGTGAAGGGAGCTTGCTGCATAAAAGAAAGAAAATGGACAGTTTTGCTGCAACACAGATTGTGAAGATTTGGTATCATGGTGAGAATCCAGATTAAACTGTGCTGTAGGGCTTGATATGGAATTTTGTTTTATTCTACATGAAGCGAGCAGATACTTAACAATTTCAAATGGAGGGAGCACAATCAGATTTGCATTATGCAAACATTACCCTAGTTTCTTAGTGGAGTATGCCTTATAGTAGAAAATCAGACAATTGTCTAGTGGTCTTTATGGTGTATAACAGAAACGAGTGAGTCGGCAACTCCATTATCTATCATGTTGGTGATACTGCAATCAGAAGGAACACACAGAAGATACGCTTGAACTAAGCCAACTGACCAGGTTGTGGCCCTATTGCTCTGCAAGGAATGTGACTGTGACTCATTTTGGGAACTTTATGAGGCTGAAATCCTGGTATACTAGCAATCTCTCTACTCTTCAAGAATGACACTGGTCCAAGATGCTATCATATTTGCCTGTACTATTTCTATCACTGTTTAAATGGTCACCTTTCCCATTTATGTCTCCATTCAGTTAAGCCCCAGTAAATCAGTTTCCTTGATTGACCCATTGAAATATGTCAGATCATATCACAATTCCGCTCCTCCACTGGCTTCCATCTAACTTGGCTTGAAAGACAAAGTTGTTACAATCATATCTTAAGACATCTCCATGGCCTCTTCGTCCTACCCTGCTATTATGTCTGTGACTGCTTATCTTTCATTTCACCCTCATTCTCTTCCTGCCTAGCCACACTGGCCAGCATTCTGTTCCTTGAATAAGCATCCTCAGCGTTAGAATTTACAGTTCCATCAGAGTTACTGCTTCTTGAGTTATACATTTGGTCGGCTTTCTCATTCCTTCAGAATTTTACTTAACTGTCTCCTGCTTATGGAGACCTAAGACAAATAGCCCACTTAACCTGCCTATACCCCATTCCTCATATTCTACCCTTGCTTCTTTTTTTCTCCAAACTATACATTATAATAATTGAAAATATAACTTTTTTGTTGCTTTTATTTCTTATTTTTCCCTTCCAGCATATTAGTCTGTTTTCCATTATTATGATAAAAATATGTGAGGATGGGTACTTTATATAGAAAAGAGGTTTATTTTTGCTACCATTCTGGAGTGCAAGGTTTAGGGTCCTCATCTAGTGATGATCTTCTTGTTGGTAGTGTCCAGAGGCCGCCTAAAGCATCACATGGCAAGAGACAACAAGTGTGAGTATGCTTTTGTGTCCATCTGGTCTTTTTCCTTCTTATAAAGCCACCAGAATTCAATCACGGAGGCTCCACTTTTATGACATCAAATCCTAATCACTTTCCAAAGACCCTGGCTCCACATACCATAGGTGGATTAAGTCTCCACTCCCTTAGTACCTCACAATGAGGATTAAACTTCAACACCTAAATCCTTGGGAGGACACTCAAACCATATCCAAACCAGAGCACCCACAATTTTTTTCCCATTTCCTTGTTTGTTGTAGTCTCCAAGATAATTTGACTGATTATGGGCCTTCAACACATAGTTGTTAAACTAATGGATTTGGGCTGCTTTCTAAAACTTCTGTGCAAAGGGTCTAACCAGGTGATTTCTCCTTTAAATATTTAGTTGCTAAATCAAAGCCTCATTATTCTTGAATTAGAACATGTCCAGTCTACATCAGCTATATTTCTTTATTAAGAAATATATTTACTCTACATGAACAAATACAACTCTAAGAAATTTATTTACTCTAGATGAATAAATACAACAAGCATTTATAGGACATCAGCTATTTGATAGACTTCATTGTTATCCTGGAAATCCAGTCATAATGGGCAGATTCTGGCTTTAAATATCCATGACCAGGGAAGGAAGACATATGAACCAGATTCGTAAAACAGTGCACAAAAATGTTATCTCGGAGGGCAGCATTATTGCTCCCAGAGAATGGCGAAAGAAATGCTATACCAACTTGAACATTTGAGAAAGACTTCAAGAAGGAAAATATTTTGTACAGGTTTGAAAACTTACAGCCAGCAAGCAGGCTCCAGACTACAGATATATGTAATGTGGCATGTAGAGTGTCACCTTCTCACAAGAAAGTAAAAATAAAAATATAAATATACATATAACATGTTTTATAATGGGACACTTCTCACTAAAATCTGGATTTCTCACTGATCTTGAAATAAAAACAGAAAATTGAAGATACAACAGCACTGCAGGCATATTCCATATGATAGTGGCAAGTGTGGATGGATCATTATGTCTCTATCAAAATAAGAAGGCAAAGAAATTATCAATAATGGAGAGCATGTTAAGAAAAGCAGGGTGAGGCATATCTGGTTGCTCGTGTTATTTTCATGTATTTAATATGCAATTAACAGCATATCCCCTCGTTTACATTATTTCCTTGGTTCCTGTAGGCATCTGAGATGGTAGGATATGCTGCAGACCTCGAGTGACAAGTCAGGAAGGACAAGGTAGACAGGGAAGAAGCAGGGTGGCAGAAAAGAGGATGATGTGCTCAGAGGGCCTGAGTAGCTGGAAAGAAGAAAGCAAGAAGTGAGCCTTGGGGATCAAGGCTGGAGGGGAAATCTATGGCCAGATCACGAAGGCTCCTTGAAAAATGCTAAAATGTTGATGTGACCACAGGTTTGGGGTGGAGGCAAACAAATTTTCTTAAAGTGTGGAGTGAATTAATCATCACTTGTGTAAGTACAGTGAATTAAAAGGGAATAAATACAACTGAAGACAAAGATAGGAGCATTTTTCTGTAATTTTCACTGTGTAGATTTGATGACAACTCTCTCACTCACTCAAAGGTGTTTGCTTCTGTCTGATTTGTGATTAAATTGTAATAAGCTTGAAGCTAAGGGAAATGTGATCTTCAAACTAGTTAAATTAAGATTATAACTAATAACAACATACAAACCAAAGGATTCACTATGGGCACATAGTATTAATGGGTGCCTCAGAGCCATTCTCAGACAACGGATCCTGCGCTGCTTCTACACATGGATGGTAACACCTACTATCTCCCTCACTTCTAGTTAGGGGAGCCCAAGTGACCGTGTAACATAAATTGAAGTCTTCTGGGAAGACTTACAAGAAAATATTTGCTTTCTTAATAAAAAGGAGAGGCACGACTGGCAGGGACCGCCTCCTTCATCCCTCTTCCCCTTTCTTCCCCTCAAAGGCCAGCTGATGCCTGGCTTTCAGCTCCTACTTTAGCTCTCTTGAAAATGTACAGCTACTGAAGCTCTCTCCCCTGTGGTGGGAGAAAAACAAACCTCTCTTCATTGAAGCCAGTTCTCATCTTGGCTATGGCAAGCAAGCTCTAAGATGCCTTTTGATGACCCCTTCTTTCTAGTATTCAAATCCTTGTTCAGTAGCCTCCCTCCAAGGATGAGTTAGACCTGGCGACTTGTTTAACATGTTGAAAGTAACAGAAGTCACTTCCAAGATTAACTTGCAAATTAAAGTGTGCTCCATTTTAGGTTTCCTTACTTGCTCACCTGCTTACCTACTTTTAGGGAAGCCAACTGCCATGTTGGGAGCCATTCTATGGATCTAGAGAGGCTCATACAGCAAAAACCAGGGGTGCCTCTGGACAGCAGCCCAGAGTGACTGAGACTATTCAGCCACATGAATGGACTCAGAAACAGTTCTTCCTCCCTCAGTTAAGCTGGGAGGTGACACTGAGGAACAGGCCTTAAGAAAAAGCCTAAGCCAGAGCTGGCCTGCTAGGCTGCACCTGGACTCCTGACCTAACGAGCAGGTGAAATAATAAATATTTGTTCTTTTACATTGCTAAGTTTTGGAGCAATATAACAGCTGACATGAGAATACCTAGGAGGGCTTTTCAAAAATACCTAAGTAATGCCCTGGAAAGAGAACAATTCCATCAGAAACAGAGGACTGGGCCCCAGGAACTAGGCATCGAAATGCTCTCTGGGTAGCTCTAATGTCACTCACATTTTAGAATAACTGTTTTGATCTATTTGTGCTTGTTTTTTCTACTTTATGTGGATAAACAGATTCTTAAGCATCATGAGTTCTACTACTAAATAGTAAATATTTTGTTGCTCATCATTTTCTAATTTATTTGTAGTTTTTTTTTTTTTTCATTCAGCAAAATACTTAACTTACCTACAGGATAGCCTGTGTAATTATTTTCCTAGGTTGCTGTCTTACCTCATTACAAGTAAAAGTTTTTTTTTTTTTTTAACTTACTTCAATTTATACTAATTTTAACATGCCAATTTGGGGAGGGAAGAAGGAGGAAAAAAGTCTACTCCCTAATGGCAACTGCATTTGTCTATGGTCTTATGCTTCTAAGTTAAGAATTGGATTTGAAAAAAATGTCAAGTTATAGGACAATATCAGGCACTATATAAGCACAGTGTAAAAAGTCTGCAACTATTTCGGTTGATTTTGTGAAAAGATACCATAGACACTACAACCTGTTAGTGTGTCCAACTTCTCTATTCAAAGTAAGTATGTTTTGCAATTTGTGAATTTTTATAAAGGATTTAGGCAAAGGATTTATTGTAACTTTTAATTTAAATAAGTTTTGCTTATTTAAAGTGCACCATCTCTGGATCTCGGTAGAATTGATTTTTAATTCCTATTTATTAATTTACCAACTTTTACATATTGCGTGAATTCTACCTGTATGAAGCTTAATTTCCTCATTTATAAATGGGAATTCTAATACACAGTATGAAATGATTATGATATTTATACATTAATAATATAATGCTTTAACCATCCCAGCCACACAGCCAGTGCTTAGTAAATATTAAATGCTATTGTTAATGTTTTTATTTTCAATAAACAAAAGAGAATAATTGCATTGAAATACAACATGATATACTCACCAATGATAACCCTAGCCATCCTCTTAATTTTCTGGAAAGTTCTTTAAAAAGCAATATAAAGTATTTGAAAAATCACATCTTTATGGAAATTATTACCTTGTAAAAATGTGCCATTTAAATCTAGGGCATAAACCTTGAAAAATTTTGAGGGTGGTACATAACAAAACTAGATACTTTAAAATAAGAGTCCATGGATACCTTTAAAACTGTAAAAGAAGCTAGTAGGAATTAACAGGTACAGTAAATTTAAGTGAGGCAAGAGAGCTGGACTAATGAGTCCCATGAACATATTTTATTAGGATTTATGTTCATTCTGTTTGGATCCTGGCAAAGCAAGATCTCCACAATGGAGAGTAAAATGTTTAACTGAGATTACAGTTTAATTGCCAAAACCACTGGAGCTTTCACAGGTAACATTCAGTAAGAATTCTCTGAATTCTGTTCATATTTCACCATAAAATTAACCACAATCTGGATTGTCTTACATAATGAATCTAGAGATAAGAGTTATGAACATTAAGTAGCAATAAAAATCAAAAGAAAAATAATTAAAAGAAATCTGAATATACTGACTTTGTAGAAGAAGAAAAGAACGCTTTGGAGACTGTGGAAATCAGAGAAATTGTACTCAACCTCAGTAGACTGGGGCTGTGGTTCAGTGGTAGTACACTTGCCTAGCATGTTGAAAGCTGGAGATTCAATACTCAGCACTGCACAAAAGTGTGTGTGTGTGTGTGTGTGTGTGTGTGTACGTGTTGTGTGTGCACATGTGTCTGAGACAGAGAGAGAGAGAGATCAGTAAAACAGGTAAATGTAGTAACATATGAAACAGCACAAGTAGAATAAATAATACAAATGTGTTCAGTGTAGTCAGAAAGAGGCATAGGGTGCTGCTTTAATTAAGAATATGTAAGTAGACTGGGGCTGGGGGTTGCAGAGCCTTTTACATTCAGACCTGAATACAGAAACACAATTACTATGTACATGTGGAATCATGAGTGCTGTTGTAGCATTTTGCTAGAGTTACTAACATTAGGGGGACTCTAATTGGAATAAATTTTGGTGATTATATTTTGTAAATGAGTATCATGATGACTGAGTTCAGAGAAATTTTCTGGAGGCCATGCAGTAGATACAGCTAAGGTGATTAGACAGGCAAAGCACAAGGACACTCTTGAATAAATGAGAAGACACTGTTGGTTACCTCGGTGTAGAGGTCTAGATCTCAGATGTCCGCCCAAAATCTCATGTGTTCAGAGGTGGGGATTTTGGAAGGTGACTGGATCATGATGGGGATAACCTCACCAATAGATTAAGCCAATGATGAGTTCATAGCTAACTGGCATATTGAGATGTGGGGACTGTTTGGAGGAGACGAGTCACTTGGGCATGCCTCTAGAGGGTAAAACTTTCTCTGGCTCTTCCTCTATCTCTGCTTCCTGGTTGTAAGGGGTTGAGCGGCTTTCCTCAGTTATGACCTTCCACAATGCTGTCTCTGTCTTGGAGCCAGCTAACCATGGACTACACATTCTACAAATGTAAGACCAAATAGCCCTCTTTTCCATAAATTGTGGATGTCAGGTATTTTGTTCCAGTGATGAAAAAGTTACTGTATACATTCGGTAAGCAAGTTATCCCTCAAAAACTCTTCATAAAAAAGTGGTCTGGCTTTATAATGACTCCTGGTCTTCTCTGATTATAAAACATTAGTTTCAGAAATATTTTTACTAAGAGCTGCTTCTTTATATTCAGTGAAATTTTCTCTAGGTAGAAAGAAAATTTAAGTAAATTGGACATCAGAAAAGAGAATAGGTGTACACAAGCTGGAATTAGGGAACAGTGAGTTATAGGTGGCCTTTTCTATGAATTGCAGTAGAGTTTGCCAATTCACTGACCTTGTACTAACAAATAACCATACAATGCTTATAGCACACAGTGGTTAGACTGGTGAAACACAAGGACATCTTGCCCCTCATGTCCATTATAGCGGCACCTGAAATTATCCTAAAATCGAATAATCTGACCAAGATCAAACAATTAGTGTGAGCAACAGGATGGAAACTTGGAAGCCTCACTCCAGTATCTATATACTTGCCAGGTCTTTGTTGTTGTTGTTGTTTGTTATTTTAGTTTATTTGTCTTATTTTTTAAAATAAGTAGATGAGATATGGACTGAGGGAGCAAGTCATAATTATCCAAGGTGACATGAGAAGCCTGAGAGGTATTTGTTAGCAAATAAAGGAGTCATCTGAGGACTGTGTTGATGTTCTTGGTTCCATTTAATGCCTGTAGAGAGTCAATGTCTGCATGAATCATAACTCTCTTTGGCCCCAGACAGAAATTTAGTTCTACAGTCCTGCAAAGCAGAGCTGCCAAAGGCAACCCTTGATTGTGCAGATCAGTTCTAGGTTATGTCGGACCAGGTCTCTAGAGCAGATAAGAATACTATTAAAATAGATTGGCAAAGCCTTTTCTTGATATTCAATTATAAATTTCACCAGTGGATCAAAGAGGCACAATTTCTTTGCATCCCTTGAGAACCCTGGGATGCAGTTTTTTTTATTTCTCATCATTTATACTGGCCTGTCAGTCAGTATAATTATTATCATTACTTTCATTGTTGTTATCATCACTGTATCACGCATTGCTTGCCATCGTGAAAAAAAAAGTATCTGCTTTGCTTACCACTACACATATGGTATCTCAAAGCATTAAAGTTAAAAAAATGTAAAAATTCATCTTAATAGAAATATTTATTTAAAATCCATATTAATTCTGGTGGGTTATATATAATGTGCTATAAACATAAACATTAAAGAGTATAAAATGTATTTAAAAGATTATGTGCTTTAAAAACAAATGCAAGGGAAGGAAAAATGAGAAACTGTTTGATAGTATAGGATTTCACTGTTACAAAATTTATATTTCTGAAGATTTGTTGCACAACAGAGGGAATGACTGAACAGCACATGTAAAAATAGTTAAGGTGATCAATTTTAGATTTATCGCTTTATCGCTTTTTGGCCTTTTGGCTAAGATCAAGTGTAGATTATAGGTTTTTAAACCACAATTAATATTTTAAAAAAATACATTGTCATCAGAAACATTTGCAGAGTAAAATGAAAATAAATACCCTACTGATTTTTATAAATACATAGGTTTTTCAGAAAAACATAAATGCAAGGCTATAAATGATAATTTCTTTACATGGTGGGATAGTAATTTCTTTTCCTCTTCATTTCCTGCTGGTTGTTTGCTGCCAAGGTTCCCCTTGCCTGCTCTAAGATTCCTCACCTATGAAAGGAATTCATCATTTTAACAATCTTGCTCAACATTCTTGGGAAAAAAAAGATCTTTATAAGTATTGGTGGTGTTTGCTGGGCGGTGGGATGTCAGCTTTGATTACAGAAACCTTACAAAATCATTTGTGTATACACACAACTCTGATGTTCTTGAGTTCTAAATTAGAAGGTAACTCATGCTGAAGTGGGCCATGTATAAAAGTATTTTCTATGTCTGCTGCCACATTCATTTTTTGCCACTGGCTTCTTGCCTTAAGGAAAATGACCTGCTGTGTGACTGTTTACTACTAGATATGATCAGCTCTGGGGCTTTCTATACAGAAATAATTGAAAACAAAACAAACAAAAATAAGCACAACATGGCTGAACAGGCAAGATCACAAAACATGGGAGCAAACTAGGCGCATTAGTATCCACTTGAGTTTATGATCTACTCTCATTCTTGCTAAATCTCACATTTTCCCCCAGAACAGAAGAGCTCTTCTAACCAGATTCTGTTATGTTTGTGACATATATTCTGATATCTGAAGCAGCAGCCAGGAGAATTTTCAGAGATTTATTCTTTATTTTTCCAGAAAAATTCATTGCTCCTTTTCCCCATTTGTTCTTTTCCCTTTATTTTTGCTCTGTTCTGTTTTGTTTTGCTTGCATGCACATCTATGCATAGCACACACATAGTGCACACTCGAATACAAACATAATTGTATGTGCATGTACTAGGAGAGAAGCTGCTTATGCTTGAGATCTCAAAAACTCTAGGATGGGGTCCTCCCAGTTTTGTGACCTGCAATGCCTTTGTGCTTTTGAGACTGCTTTTGTAAGATTCCAAGTCTTGAAATAAATAACATTTACTCCAACTGCATTATTCCTCATGACCTGGGCTAAGGCTTGAGTGGGAAGGCCAAGTTCAGCATGACTGGAAAGGAGAAATCTATACAACTAGACTGTAGAATTCTTGAAGCCAGAGCAATATATAAATTTCTTTGAAATCCCAGAAAGAAACTACCACAGACAGACAACACAGAGGAACATTTAAAAAATATTCATTGACACCTGATTGAACTCCTTGGAAGACAGTGATCATTTGCAACCTGCTTCCACTACTGTATGAGTTACTTTTCTCTCATTGCTGAGACAAAATACCTGACACCCAAAGCTAAAAGAGGAAAGGTTTATTTAGCTCACATTTTGTAGAGGTTTCAGTTCACAATCGGCTAGGTCCAAGGCAGGCTGGCATGGCAGACTGGCAGAAGGCAGCAAGGGAAGCAAGGAACCTAAGCAGCTTCTTCGTGTGCCTCATATCTTATCCAGGCTGCTAGGATTAGGGTGGTGCCAAATCAATCAGAGATTTGGTAATCACATGCCCTTAATCCCAGCATCACACACTCCAGATCCAGCCACCTCTGATCCAGCCTCCTCTTACCTCATGAGGATTTGGTGAGACATTTTAGGCACAAACCATAACAACTAGACATCTCCTTAACTAATTATTGTTCAAAATTTAACCAATGATTCTGGAGTTTCACTAAATTATTATTTTCAGTGGGCCAAATTTGGGAACTGAAAATCATTTCTAAAGGAAGCAAAATGATTCGTGATAATGCTTCCTGATGGTTGCTTGCACTACATATACTATGTGTCAAATTCTAGTATGAGATTTCTCTACACTAATTTAATTAATTTAGGGCTAGATTCTCTAGCTTTATATAATGATGTGTCTTTATATATACAGTTTCCCTATACTACAGGTCAAATAATAAATAAAATTCATTAGAAAGCAGCTTGGTATGCTCTTACGAGAACCTCTACAAGAAAATTTTAATAATCAAAGAAGTAGCTGATGTAAGGATGTGATAAATTGCTTTGCTACAGGGTAATATAAACCTTAACTAGTATGATGAATACTTCTGCCTCACAAAGAAAACTGTAATAGAGCAAATGGTTTAAATATGTGCTTTCTGATAAATGAAGACAATCATCTGCAAATTTTCTAGATGAGACGTTGTATTACTTTCATATTGAAGTAAAATGTCTCTGTAGAAAAAAAAAAGACTTAAAGAAAGACCTTTTCAAAATGAAAATATATACCTGAAATAATATTACTGGATATTTTGTGAAAACATCTTTCAAACAATGGCTTTTAAAAATTCATCACATGGTTTATAATTATCACATTTGAAGAATAATTGGTTTACAAAACTCTTTCTGATTGATAATTTCCAAGGCGATAATGAAGGAAGGTCTTTAACAATTTAAATCCTTGGGGTTTAAAATTCATTAACACAGAATTCTTGTTTTCTAAGCTTTCTTTCTAATAATAATAAGTGACAAGTAATACCAGGTGAGAGGGTCACTATCTTTCTATGTACAAGATAAAGGATGACAGTAACTTTGAGTCTCACAAAAAGTGTGACAAATAATACCAGCCGAGTCAAACTCTGGGAGGAGATACTTGTCCTCATCAATGGACAGCAGATGGCTCAGATTTTTTTCAGGATATTCTATTTTATTTGGTATACATAACTTATGTTTTTATCCTTTAATGAACCCTCGTTTCATTTTCCTTTGCTGTTCTGCCTTGTTGAAGTGTATGCTTCTTTATTTTTAATACTTTCTATTTTCTATTAACTTATAAATATTTTCCTGGATGTCATGCTGGCTTCCTTCTGTAAGACTGGATGTAGGGGTCTTAGTACCTTACATTTCTAAATCTCTCAAATTCATTTATATATATATATATATATTTTTAAATCTGTTCTTTTCAAGACTTATTCATAAATGTGTCCTTGTTATAATATTTCATATCATGATGTGTTCCTATTTTTTAATCATCTAAATGTAATTAGATGATTATTCAATTATTTAATGTATATTATTTTTAAATTAGAGACTATATTGAAATTTTTGTTTTGGAATACAGATCATTTTTAAAATAATTTATACATTTAAAAATATGTGTCATTTATTTACATTTTTAGAGTTAGAAAACCTATATATGCTTATTAGTCACATGAAATGCACTAATTGTAGCATTCACATTCACGTTCCTTAGTTATACTTTCCAGTAAATCAGTTTCATTATGATTTGGGCAAGGTTTTTTACTTCTGTTATGTTTTGCACTTCTCTTTCCATTTTATATTTTGGTTAAGGTACCACACTGTAAAAGAGAGAAAAAGAAATAAAAATCTGGAAACACTAAGAGAATGACAAAAGAAAACTAAAAATAACTCAAAACCATATTGCATATGAAATATTACAGGAGACTGAATTACTGAGCATGTTCAGTCTATTGAAAATAAGATTTGGTGGGGGAACAAGTAATAACATTACATAACTGGGTTTCAATTTTTGTTTCTTCTTCTTTGAAGAAACAAAATAGGTCAAAGCATGGCCTAGGCTTGACTTTCAATGCAGTTCCTTTATTGCCATAGCTGGGTGACCTTGGGCAAGTTGCTTATTTCCCTCACTCCTCAGGTCCCTAAACTGGAACTAATGCCTTTCTTATAAAGTAGTTATGCAGACTAGTGAAATAATTTGTGTGAAAAACCTCAAAGAAGGTGTCTGTCACATAATGGGTACTCCAGAAAGAGCTGACTGTTCTGTTGTTGCAAGAATGTAATACAATTTTATTAATTTGTATTTATTAGTACATCTTGTTTTTGTTTTGTTTTGTTTTGTTTTGTTTTGTTTCCAGTGCTGGGGATTGAACTCAGGGCCTTATCCTTATGAGGCAAGCACTCTAACCACTGAACTAAATCCCCAGGCCCTATTAGTACATCTTGGCAGTATACATGTTTATGTTCCTTGAATTAGTACACATACATAACACACCTTAACTCTGTTTTTCATCCTCTTTCTTGTCTCTACTTCACCCTTTATCTCTTGATCTTCTTTCTATTTGAGAAATAGTGATCTCCCTACTTCCTATTATCTATTTTTTATTTTACTCTTTACATATTTTTTTTTATTTTGTGAGGCTTAAGAATTAGCATTCAAACCATAATGTGTAGTTTGTTAGCTATCTAATGCTGCATAATGGTATTTCTACCAACATGGTGGCTAAAAACAATCCACGTTTATTAGTCCACTATTTCTGTGAGTCAGGAATCCATGCAGAGTTTAAGTATCTCTGTTTCAGTGTCTCTTACAGGCTGAAATGAAGCCATTGACCAAGACTAGGGTTTCATCTCAAGGCTCAGCAGGGAAGGATATGCTTGCTAGTTCACGTGTCTGTCAGCAAAATTCAGATCCTTACAGTCTGTTCAAGTGAGGATATTGGTGTTTTTTGTGGGGGGAGGCAGGCTTTTGGCCAAAGAACACCATGCAGGTTCTACACAGAGCAGTTCAAAACATGGCAACCTGCTTCTTAAAATCCAGCAAGCAAGAGGGTTTCCTAACAAGATATAAGTAGCAGTTCTATATAACACAACCTCAAAAGAAACATCCCATCACCTTTGCTGGATTCTTTTGGTTAGAGGCCATAGGTCCCACTCATACTTAAGATGAGGCCATTACATGGTGTGTGGGGTGTCCCAGGAGGTTGGGATCCCCAGGTTCTCTCACCCTAGGGAAGGACCCAGGGCAGTGATGAAGAACCGTTTGTTGCTTTCAATGACAAGAACTAGCTGGTTGCGGGCACATGTGCCATAGGTTTGCCATTGCTGAACAAGAGGGAAGAGCACTTGACTTCATTTGTATTATTTTAAAACAATCAGAACTTTCAAAGAAAGAAAAGCCATATCTATAAGAAGGTGTTTACACTGGCTAAATGGGTCTGCCAAAGATAGTAGTGACCCTACAGATAGTGTGACCTGAGGAGAGTTCTGAACAGCTAGCTGGCTTCCAAGTTATAGTCCCAATTTGACATGACTTGTTTAGGATACCAAGGATAGAGTCTCACTAGGCTTTTCTTCGAATCTTATTATCAACAAAATTCACTAAAAAGGTGTTCAAGAAAAGTGGGGGGTGCTTTATTCAAGAAAAAAGAAAAAATACAAAACAGGAAGTCACAATCTTTGGTACAAAATGAAATTGCATTCTGAGGAGACAAAGAGGGGTCCCTTACTCAGAGGAGTCTCCCTGCTGGAACTCACTCCTGCTCACCCGAGCAACAGTGCCCACTGCTGACCGACTGATCTGACTTGGGTCAGAGTCATTGTTGAGGTCTGGGAAGCAAAATGAGGCTTTCTTGAGCCTGTTCAGCCTCGGGGTGGAAACAAGATCGAGTTAGGGCTGCAATGTCTGCTTGTGGTTTCTCCACGAACATAGCAGATGCTGCCAGATTCCACTCTGAATTCGGGCCCAGGTAGCCACCAGTCCCCCTTTCGTAAAGATTCAGCTTTTCCCTTTTTCTACTTCTTTCCTTCCTTTCTTCTTTTCTTTTAGTACTGATAATTGAACACAGGGCCTTCACAATAAGCTATATGCCAAGTCCTCTTTTTTTTTTTTTTTTTTAATTTTCAGACAAGGTCTCACTAAATTTCTCTGGTTGAAATCAAACTTGCCATCCTCCTGCCTCATCCTCCCAGTGTGTTGGGATTATAGCCACATGCCACAATTCCCGGCCCAGCTCTTTTTAAAGTTCACAATATTCTAGTTGTTAGCTTAAAGGAAACCAAGGTTTTCCTATGAAGTGACTATTTAGCAAAAAAAGGAATGAGTCTGGTAAAAAATACCCTCTCTCTATTATCCACATGAATTTGTGAAATTTAAACATTCTTATGAAATTTAGCTCTTTTCTGTTATACCTTAGAGAAGTCATTGTGCAGGCAATAACATAATACAAATATACAGTTTAAAAACCCAAACTATTATATTGGCAAAAGAAGCGAAAATGGAGTCCAAATAGAGTTTGACAATTGTCATTCCACATTCAGAAAATAATTGAGCTCATTAAATATTTATTGAAGCATAACACATTTTGCTGGAAATTAAAAATGAAGGCTGGGAGTAAGACCGGCAGTGTTCTAACCCTTCTTCTGATAATTATTTCTGTGTGACCTTGGGCAAGTTATTTAATTACTTTGTGCCTCAGTTTCATCATCTTTAAAAGTGAGGGTAATGATATTACCCTTCGAATAGAGTTGTTCAGAGGATTAAGTCAATTAATTCCTATCAAACTTTTACATAGTGTGACCATCATGCTTAATAAGTGTTAGCTATTTTCATAATGCCACTCAATCAAAATAGACTAAAAAGAGGGACAAATTATGGCCTTTGGACATTATAAGATATTTTCCAACTATGAAATTCTTGCACATGCATGCATACACACACACACACACACACACACACACACACACACATACACGACCATCCTGAATTATGCCTTCACATTTCTATTATACCATTTAATAATTTACAGAGTATATATAGCATTAGCTAATTCTTACCCATTGTAGCTTGATTACAATGTTTTTCTCCTTTAATGAGAACCTCGAATAACATTAAAATGCAAGAAAACAGGTGGTTTCTCAAATTTTGCTAATAACTGGGTAATGATGCCTTTGTTTCCCAATTTAATTAATAAATTATCCCCTTTTGATCCAAAAGCAGTAATGTCTTCTGGTAAATAATCAGTCTGCCAATATTTGTCAAACATTTCATATTAAATTGCTATCATTTGGGTTATAGATGCATGCATGCGGTTCACAGCCCTCCATGGGGTTTTCCCAGGAGCAATGTGCAACTAAATCAGCTCAGAAAGAACATGAGGATTTGGAAGAACTGATTTAAATGTATTAGAAGACATTTCACAAAAGTCCTAGTTTACATTCTTGAACAGGCTTGGGCAATGCTAATAAATTGCTCTGGCTAAAAAGGCTGTTTCCTTCCCTTTTTCTCTCTCTTTGTATGTGGGAATTTATGGATGAAAAATTTTACATTGATGGTGAGAGAGTTTCAGAATTAACCCTTTGGTTGAAACAGAGTTGCCTGCAAGTGTGCCTTCACCTTCTTCAGTTTCCTTGTCAATCTTTCTCTAAATTTGTCAGTGTCATGGTAATTGCTACAAGGGCAAAAACAAATGAATGGGCTCGGACCCCAAAATATTTCTGTTAAAGTCTGATCAGATACTAACAGTTTCTAGAGTTGCTATTGCATCCACCATCCTTTGTATTTTGAAAGAGGGACAAATTTTTGTACATTTTGTACAACTATGAATTCATATATTAAGAAAGAGACATTCTTTGTTGAAGCTAAAGGAATAGTCTCAGTCTACTAACTTGTGACTCCAGACCACAGAAACCGCGCTAAGGGTGCAGGTACTCACTGGAGTGTTCTCACCTCCGGCCCTTTTTCCCAGTACACCTCAGATTTATGCCCATTAAAACTGCGCCACCATTTATTTTGCAATGTGTGCGCCTATGTCTCAGCTGCTAGACCAAGACGGCCAGCTGATTTCACATATCATTGAACAGCAAATAGACAACATCATTGTCTCAAGCTATAAATTTTACACATGTGCACTCACACACATACGCACAACACAGTTGATAGTATGCTGTGCTTGTCCAGTTTGGAAGGAAGAAGATAGAAAAATTCAGTATGAGCAGTAGAACATTTTCTTTTCTTTTCTTTTCTTTTTTTTAATGCCTTAACTATAACGTAGAGAAATGGTGTAGCATAAGAATACTCTACAGATAGTCTGTCAGAATTTGTGTCATGGGGACGCTGGGGCAAGTAATTTGGTGTTCTGGCTCCTTAGTTTCCTAGTCTTTAAAATAGGAATAAAAATTCAGTCTATATCATAAAATAATTAGTAACTACCAGGCAGAAGAAAAGCAGTTTAGTAATGTCAGCAGCAATAGGAAGTTGTATTTATTTTCCCAAGTCTCACAGGAAATTATATATATATAAAATTATATATATAAAGTTATATATACATAAAATTATATATATATAAAATTATATATATATAAAATTATATATATATAATTATATATATATTAATTATATATATATGAATAACAAAATCCTTTAAATCTGTCTTTTTCCATACTACTACTAAAATAAAGTAGAATTTTTGTTTATGCCAATGGCAAATATTTTATTGAAATTCATAATATTGAGATTATAATGTAGGTTATGAAAATGGAAACTTCCCTTGGTCCATCAATTGATAGAAATGTGGCTTTCAAAATAAGGTGTGTGGACTTGGTGCTTCAAGCTATTGCTACAGTCACACAAATTCTTTTTTCGGGCAGAGAAGCTGAGAGCTTTGCATGTGGTCCCTTCTGATTAGAGCCATGTTTACCACCTGTGAGCACAACACATGTAGGAGATTTTTACAATTACCCCTTTCAGTACCAATTCTGATATTAATGCATTTTAAATAAATTCACCTGTAGTTCTCCTCAACAGGCCCATTCAGTTTGTAGTGTCTTTTACATCATAAAAAGAGTTGTTTATTTGATTTACTATAAATCAAAAAAAAAAGAAAAAAGTAAAAAAATGAGTTAAAGGACAGCATAATACAGTAGGTAAAAATATGTGTTGTAATTTTCTATCATACTTAGGCACATTGATTAATGAAACAATGCAATACCATTTAAATTCAGGTGTTTCCACTGTTGTAGCTAATAGTCACTGTACTCTTACTATGGGGCAGGTGATGCTGAAGTGTTCTTGTAAGTACTGTTCTTCTTTAATCTTCTAGTACCCCCGTGAAGTACCTATCATTATAAACCCAGGTTTACAGATGAAAAACTGAAACATTGGGGAAATAAGTAACTTTACTAGTATCCGATTTATTATTATGAGCATTCAGGATCTAGATGTCAGCAGCTGTCTTGTTCCAAATGTTTCACTACCAAAAATAACAGTTGCTGGTTTTGTCCTGATGCTCATTTGTTGACTCTGCATTTTCAATTTGAGGTCAGCAATCAGGTTGTTCTGCCTTAGCTGACAACTATGAAAACTGTCCATTTAGGTAAAAAATTTTTTTCTGCTTGGACTGGATATTATTATTGGTTGTAAAGTGTTGTCTTCCAGAAATAGCGTGGCTTACATGTGCTGGTCTTCCTTAGACCAGTGATGGTGAACCAATGATAACAAACCATCAGCTGTGGCACAGGTGCTGTAGATTCAACACTACTGCCCTGGACTAGAAAACTATCACCAGTGCTTCTATACCTACAGCAGAATCTTTTTGTACCTTACTCCACCAGTAGAGTGGCAACCAGCCACACATTCACATCCTTAACACACAATCCAGGTCAACCTGATTGTAGTTTTAGAAAAGAGGGTTTGAAGAAAATGAAACACAGTATTGGTGAAATTCAACGAATGTTTGGTGGGAGATATAAGGAAAAATGCAAACAAGGTGAAATTCCTCCCCAGATCTTGAGAAAGTACAAAATGAGAAGAGGTTGTAGGAGCCAGGCAGTCTAAGAAAATCAGGACTCAGGATGCCCCAGCAGTGAGTGACCACTATTTAAATCCACTGACTACATAAAACCAGTCTTACCTCAAATCTTCAACTACTTTTGAAAATTACCAAAGTTCTATTGCTTTATAAAGCACTTTCTTAGATAGTGCTTCATTTTTTTATGCACCAATATGATCAGCAGTACAAATATAAGTGAAGTCTGTGATGTGGCTAACCTTTTTATTTTATACACGTTTAGAAGATTTAGGACAATGAGAATGAAAGGCGATAAGCTTTTTAAGTTTTTAATTGTAAAATGGTAACCCTTCAAGGTGAAACGATAGTGAAGTATATGGAAAACATATGTGTTAGTCCATTTTGTATTGCTGTGAAGAACATCCTGAAGCTGGTGACTTTATAAAGAAAAGAGTTTTCTTTAACTTATGGTTCTGGAGTCTCAAGAGGCTCACATCTTGTGATGGCCTTCTGGCTGGCAGAGTTTGGAGGCAGCTCAGGCCATCAAATAGAAAGAGACAAGAGGGTGTGTGTGTGTGTGTGTGTGTGTGTGTGTGTGTGTGACAAAGACAGAGAGAGAGATCTTTTTTGTTATAAAGTCACCAGTATTCAGTCATATGGGTTCCACCTGGATCACCTCACCTAATCCTAATCACCCCTCAAAAGCCTCTAGAGATCATAGTTGGATGGATGGTTTCAACCTCTTAATACTCACAATAGGGATTAAATTTTAACACATGAACTCTTGGGAGGGGGTATACTCTCCACCCCATATTACAACCACAGCAACATATAAATAGACAGCTAGATAGACACAGAGGCAGATAGATAGGGCAGCTGTTGTTTCAGTGGTTGTCAAGAAATACTTAGTTTTGCTGAGTGTTATCTTATCCCTTCATCAATGGCACTGGTCCTATTAGAGTGTATTAGTTATTTTCCTTGTTGCTGACACAAAATACCCAGCACTGACAAGCTAAAGGTGGAAGTGCTTATTTCGGTTCATAGTTTGTAGAGGTTTCAGTCAGGCAGGCTCTAAGGCAGGGTGACATGGCAGAGGGGCGTCACAGAGGAGAAACAGTTCATGGCGTGGCAGGCAGAAGGCAGTGAGGGGCACCAGCAGTGGCCTCCCTTCCCTCTCTTTATATTCCATCCCAGCTATAAGCCTACTGCTTGGTGCCACCCACTCCCAGAGGGCTTCCATTATCCACATCCAGAACTATGCTAAACCAATCAGTGGACTAATTTAGTACCACACACTTTTAATCCCAGTATCACATGGCCTAAATCCAACCAGCTCTGAAAAGCCCCATCTATGAGCACATGAGGTTTTGGGGTGACATCTAGATATAAGCCATAACACAGGGGATATGATGAGATATTTCTCATAAATAAAGAAGTAATCCAGGTAACTGTAAAAGGGACAGCAGGAAACGAGAAGTGACTAAACATTTCCAGTGATTTCTTTAAAGTCACCAGATCTCTTGGCAAACACATGTGGGTGGTAAAACTTCACCAGTATTTTAATTGTGAGAACACATTTTCAACATGCTAAACCTAACATTTCAACTCGTTATTCAAAAAATTGAAATCTTTTGTGAGCTGGGTTTAAACTGGAATGGAACAATATTGTCTTATGAAGACCTATGGATGTGGGCTTTTGTCTTCTACATACAAGCTTAGTAAAGTTCTCCAAACCTAATAAAACGAAATCACAGTAAAGAACTTGACTTCTTGAGATATAGCTATAACTGATAAACTCTTTATTAAGGCAGTCTGAAGCTTGTACCGATTACAAAAGAATCTAGTTTCATCCTTTCTATTTAATTATAATATTTAAATTGAGTATCTAAAATTTAAATTAAAAATGGCATTTCTCTTTCTTAGATACTTTTTTAGTTTTATTTTCCTTTAAATTTTAAAAATTTATTCATTTATTTTTATTAGTACACATTTGCAGTACATAACGACTATATTAAACATGGAGGTCTTCCTAGCTATTTTATTATTCTTCCTTTTTTGTTCATTCCAGGCACTCATGAAAGAAAAAATAAGCAATATATAAATAAACAGAAATAATATAAAACCTTAAATCATCTACACTTGTTTAATTTAGACAGAAATTAAATAAATAGTGAAATAGATTTACTTCATTGAAAATGCAAAAAAAGTTTCATTTGAAAGAAAAGTAAATCTTGGATGAGAAGATTTCTTCATACATTCAAAGCTATAGAAAGTAAATACTAAATGACATATTCTGTAGCATTGTGGCTTTGGTTGACATGATAAATTGAACAACAAGCAAGTATTCATTAAAAATAAATCATATAGCTGCAAATTAAGTAATATGTTTGCCTTTTGGATATGATGATTAACCAATATTGTAAAAATGAAGACTTATTTCCTGCTATTTGAGATAGATGGCTACAAAACCGAAGGGCATTAAAATGTCTTTTAATAATAAGTTCTACTGCCTTTCAATATACTTTCATGGCTTATAGTATTAAAAAGCACCTTGATATCTACCATCTGACTGAAACTGAGCCAGCAACATAATGGCAATCTGAGTAATCCAAGTAAATCAAACACTCATTACTCATTGGTGTTACAGGTTGGTAAAAAACATACATTTGATTTTTTTTTAAGAAAACGGGGAGCATCCAAGGTTATAAAAGTTTTGCATGCAACAGATTTGCAATGTGAATACTATGACATTGTATTGTATACTGTCAATCACTACGGTTTAGATGGTGAACATCTCACACAGGTGCACATGTTAAAGCCTTGCACCCCGTGTGGCTCTACAGTGAGGTGGGGGAACCTTTAGGAAGTGGGGCTCAGCTGAAGTGCTAGGTCACCAGGGAGGTGTTCTTGGGACATAGTTCTTGTGGGACTCCTTAGTAGTTCTCTTGAGAGGATTGTTAAAAAAGGCCCGAGTTTGACCACAGCCAGTTTTCTGAACTCCCAACTCAAAAGGTAATCAGTTGTTTACTCCTTCGTTGGAGCCACCATTTCACAAGGAGATATAACCAAAGGATGGCTTCCATGCCAGACAGAACTCTGATGTTTGACTTTCAGCACCTAAAACTGTCTCTCTCTTTATAAAGTTACTCTTTTACTTCATTGTAATAATGGAAAACTGACTAACAAATAAATAAATACATAGCAACAGGAATAACTTGAAACTTCAAGGGATGTCTTAGCTCTTCCTAATTGCTGTTTTCCTCTTTTTCTCTGTCTCCTTCCTTTTCTTTCCCTCTTCATCTCCTCTGTTCTAAAACAATTCAATCTTTGAACTCCTAAGAAGAATTGGGCAAAGTAGACATGGATGGCAAAAGTACAGAAAAGGAACAGTACCTAGCAGGAAGGTGCCAGAGATAAGCAGGATGTCTATGTATGAGGCTACTTTATGGGGCAAGTTGGATTCTGACGGAGGAAAGGACAACATCCAAGCAGGAGGGTGTCCCGGTGAAGCTACCAGGGTCCAATTTGACTGATGAACACAACTGTATGCGTCAACACCAGTCAGTGGGGTCCCAGTTAAAATGCAGTGAAGAGGGTATTTGTGTGGTGAAGAGGGTATTTGTGTGCAGAAGAGGGTTCAGCAGAGATAGTGTATTAATTAGATGCAGGAGATTGATCAAATACAAATCAACTAAAAATAATAGGACCCAGTTTTCTCTCTGTCTGAGATATGGAGAAACAGAAAAGGAAAAAGCAACTGTAGGATGTTGGGATGAACTTGTGCCTTTTGATTTTATATAATGGATACAGAAATAAGTAGATATTTAAATATTAAGTGTTTTGCATATAATATGCATATTGCTTAGTTCTTTTCCTGGGAAAGCCTGGGAATGGTGTCATACCAATGAAAATAAGCACAATTTGCACCCAGATCGTGACTTCTAAATACCATTCTTGGGCTCCTTGTAGAAATGTTTGAGCCAGAGGAGCCAGAGGAGGGAAAATACAAAGTGATCCTGGAGTATCTTTTCAACAGAAAGCAAGAAAGCATACAAAAATGGTAGGAACATGTCAAGAGAGTACAAAAGTCAGAAAGAATTCCCATTAGCCAAATCTGAGACAATATAGCATCAAAATAAAAAGAGAAACAGATTACACTCTGAATAAAATAGGAAGCCATGAGTCTCTAGCAATACCTCTAAATGAACTAATTGAAAGTTTTATGAAGAATGGGTTAATTGTGTAACTTCCAAGTAATTCCAAAAAAGTAGTGAGTAATTATAAAGGGAAAAGAGTAATTTTTCATTAAAGGAAATTGGCAGATACCATTTACATCAAGTGGTCAAAATGGTCAAATAGAATGAGGCCAATGGAATTCATAGGTTGTGTAAAGATGAAATTTAAAAAACAAACACAGCATCACTTTAAAGATTCAAATGCATCACCTAAATCTTATGAGGTGCCATTACACAAACTCAAGTTAAGTGATGGTTTTAAAAATAACTTGCCTGAGATTCTTCAAAACTTTCAAAGTCATGAATTCAAGAAAAGACAAAGGAACTGCTCTGAACTCAAGAACTAAAGAGACATCATAGCTAAATGTGGCTTTCGATTTTGAATTGGATTGTTGGCTATATAGGGCATTACTGGGGCAACAGATGAAACTCAAAGGAGATCTCAGGATTATAGGGCAACAAGTTATCAATCTAGTTTCCTGATTTTGATGATGTATTATGGTGATGTAAGGAAATGTCAAAGGGTACTGTGTAGTAATATAGCAGAGTGGAGGCAATTAACTCTCCAATGACTGAAGAAAAGTTCTCTGTTAATGAACTTGAAATTATTGTGTAAGTTGGTGGTGGTTCCAAATTTCATTTTATTTCTGGTTGGAAACTGAACTCAGGGCCCTGTGCATGCTAAATACATGCTGTAACACTGAGCAACACTTCTGCCCCTGTTGCAAAATTTTAAGAAAAATAGTCTTTTGTATTGGAGTCTCCCACAATATGCCACGCTTCCAGTTTTAAGGTGATCGTAATGATTCTGTTTTTTTTTTTTGTAACAATATTAGGATTTGCATGTATGTCATAAATTTTATTTCAATTCTTAAATTTTTGTCATAGATTTTCATCACTCTAGAGAATTTCTATCTAATGCAAATATTTTTCTAGCTTGTTTTCTCATTGCACATCTAATTGTGTTGTAAGTATTTGCACACTGTACTCTGGGACTTACAGATAAAACTGAAAATAAACTGTTCGGAAAATAGAATGCAAACCCTAAGACAACGTATGCCATTCTCATATTTGGTTTCAAATGTGCTTCCTTAATTCTACTCAGAATAAAACTAGATAAAGTTAAAATTCTGTTTATGTATTACCCAGAAGTTAACTAAGTCCTCAAAGTGATTAGCCACTAAGAAATGTTAATTAGTTTGATGAAATCTGCCTTTCAAACCATTGGAAATTTGGAGATCCAAGAAAATGATCTGTTTGTTTTTTTTGTTTTTTTTCCTTAAAACAATCCCAAGGAATTAAACTTCCTTGTCTGAGAGGAGCAGAGGAGAGACTCCCTGCCAGTGCAGCACAATTTGTATGCAACCCTGGTCCTCTACAGTTATCTCTGTCTCAATGTGTGTGTGTGTGAGGGGGGTTTCCGCGTTACAAAGCAGCTAAGGTAGGCATGATACTCTAATGTGAATAATGGTATTAAGGCAAACAATATGGATTATTGATATTATATTTTACATAATTCCATGTAAAACAATGGGTCTTGCATTGCAAATTTGTGCTGAAAACACACAACCTTATCACATTACCACGGATCATTGTGAATTTCCTTTTGAAAGCAGAGTTCTGACCAGGATTGGGAGCCAAGTTCTTTTCTAACTGTGTTTGTGCAAAGAAGTCATTTCAGATACCTTGGGCTAGAGCAGCATGTAAATTGTCAGGAAAAAATATTGCTAGCCTGAAGCTACAATAGAGCCAGTTGTGCAGCCAAATGTGTGGATTTGGCAACCCAGCTGTTTTCCCTGCTCAAGGAATTTTCATGTTGTGCTCCTGCTAAGCATATCCACCAAGCATTTTACCAGTAACTTTTATACTGTGATAAAACCTGAGGCTTATGTGGAAATTTAAACAAAGGCTACTCGATGTTTTATGTGCTTTTTTGACAATTATTTCTTCACCAATTTCTTATTCACAAGTTCCAACTACTGAAAAAGACTAGAAAACATCAAGTTATCCCACATCATACTGTATTTAGCTACTATAGAATCAAAGGGAGAGAAGGATGAGTAGGTTAGAAGAATAAAAGGTCATTTCTTATGTTTCTGGGAAAATAGATCCATGAATGCAGCAATTTCTATTTAGTTGACTAATGGTGTTTGGAAAAAGCCTGGCAGATTTCTGAATTAAAAACTGCTCATTTCTAGATTAGAAAGAATTCACTGGTACTCTCACCATGGATTAAGATTATTACTCTTAATTTGGAAGAAAATTAATCTTGAAAGGATGAAACACCATGAGGTAAAGAAAGAAATCTCTCATGACTACTTCCTTGAGAATAGGACTTTCCATGTTAGTCCACCAGTCATGCGAGAAAACAGACTAGACCAAAGGTATCTTAGAGAATCATTCCTTCTTCTTTGTTCATTAATTCATTTAAAAACATTTCTTATATACCTCCTGTGTGACAAGGACTGTAATATTGCTGGAGATATAAACACAACGTGACAACAGCCCTGTCCAAGGTTCATGAAGTTGTGCACAGAGAAAAGAGGTTTATGTGGCTTGTGATTCTGGTGTGAGCAAGGCATGAATATCATGGCACTGGCATCTTGGTGGGGAAATCTTGGCTGCATCAAAATATTGTGGACAAAGGGAAAGAGAATTGGCCACATGGAAAAAGGGCTTGGAAGGTAGTGGCCTCAATTTATAACACATCATTCTTAAGTACTTCCTCTTGTGAGAGCCAACCTACTCTGGTAGGCCAGCATTATTCTATTCACAAAGGCAGAGCCCCCTGACCTACTCATCTTCTACAAAGGTCCATCTCTTACAGCTTTTGCCACCTTGGTACTGACACACTAGGGACCGGACTTCCAGAACTCGAATCTTTGGGAGATAAACCACATCCAAACCATAGCAATGAGAGTAACTGAAAGAAAGAAATCTGCAGCATGATATGATAAGTATCACAAAATATGAAGTAAAAATTGTGGGTTTTGACCTAGATAATGCTAATATTAATGAGGAAGAAAGAAGTGTGATAAAGTAAGACAATTCTAAAAAACCCAGATTGATAAGGAGTTGTAGTGCCCCAAGTATAAATGCTGGCAGGTGTGCTTTACAAGCATTAGGATGGTTTCTGTCTACCTTTATTTGAATCGGTCTGAGCTCACTGTCTTCGGCCTTTGTCTTCTGCCTGCTGAAATCTCACTAATAAAACCATGTAATTTTAAAATTAATTTCACTGTGCTGTGTTTTGGATGCATTACCTCATTAATCTTTTAAGACACACTGCCAGTTAAAGAGTTCTATTCCTACTACATGGAAGATGAAATGAAGGCAAAGAAAGTCTAAAAGTTCAACATTTTTATATTCAGTAAGAGTTAGAAGCAGGATCACCCAGTGCTCTATGACTTTTTCAAGCTTCAAGCAATACTCTGAAAAAATGATTTAGATCATTTTATTCTGTCTTAAAACCAACAACTCTTGTATATTTAGATTTTATCCAACCTGAGCACTTTACTTATGCCCCTATGGGCAATTAGTACTGAGTCAAGTCTGACAATTCTCTTTTTAGTGGACCTGAGAATCACTGAAAAATGTGTCAAAATTCAATTTTCCAACTTCCAGTTCAATCTGATAAAACAGAATTCCAGGGAGCAGAATCCATGACGCTGCACCTTTACAAAGCTAACCAAGTAATCTGATCCAAGCAATCCCTGGACCACCTGCTGAAATAAACTGATTTAATAATTTCAGTATGAGATTTGGAATCGCTCAGAGAGTGAGACAGGCTTGATACACAGTCTGACATATTCTGAATGGCTCAGGGATCAATACTTTAAAATCAACTTCCTAATCAGGATTTTCCATTGTTAATTTATTATTTTAACATTTTTTACTGAAACACTAGTATGACCAAATGCTAGCAAGACAGATTGAACTGGGAAGCAGTACAAACTATCAGCTCACACAAGGCTTACCTTTTAATTTTGAAAAATAAAAATGTATACGTAGAAACAAAGCTATAAAGGGACAAGGTGATAAGTACAAAGAAGTAAGTAAAATTGGGTGAAATGACGGAGAAACCTCTGTGGGGTAGGGAGCTTAGTACTGCGTTATCATGAGATTTCTTGGAAGTGGTGGTATTTAAATAGAGAACTTTGTGCTAAGAAGCCAGCTAAGAAAAGATCAGAAGAACAAAAGTAACAGCTGCATGTGGGCCACTTGGTGGGAAAAGGCTTCACACGTGTGGGGAACTGAGAGATGGAAGTGTGATAGAATATATTCAGCATGAGTAACAAGAACCCCAACAAAAATTAGAGGAAAAGATGGAGAGAAATCGTTCAGCATTCAGTTGCCAGATTTGGAATATTCCAAGTGTATTAGATGCCCCTGGAGTGTTTCAAACAAGAGGCAAGATGGCATGGTATGCAGTCTTGTAGAATAACAAGTGCAAAGGAGTTATTGTTTTCAAACATGCTATATTTCTTCATCATCTAACAGAAAGATGTCAGTGGATTTTTTTCCTTATGTGCTCCTTAACTTGTTTCAGCTTCTTTTATTAATGATGTGAGCCTTTTACCTTCATTATGTTGGTCTAAACTTTGTTCAAAGCCAGCTAAAATTGCAACCACACGTGCTCAGAATTTTAGGATTTTGTGTTGTGCATGCCACTCATGAATTCATCTGTCTCAAATGTGGTAAGTGTCTCTGCAGAATTAATATAGAGTGTCTTGTGACTTGTTCCTTTTCTATTTCTAGGGAAACCTGGAACCATAATTAACCTTTGGGAATGTGGATCTTCCAGAACATGAACCTTTGGGGAACAAACTGCATCCAAACCATAGCAATGAGAGTAAATGAAAGAAATTCCACATCATACCATTAAGTACCGAAAAATGGAAAATAATACTGTAGACTTTACACAGGTAATACTGGCATTCAGGAAGAAGCAGCATAAAATGAGATGGGCCTTTGATAAAAGATAGACCAACAAGAAGTCTAGATACTTACAGCGTTTCATGTATAAAGCCATCAGGTCTCTTTCATAAAATGAGATGGTTTCGTCTTTTTTATTTGAATTCTTTGGCTTAAGCTCACTGTCAATATTCTTTTCTTTTTGCCTACCTAAAAATTTCACTAATAAAACTTTGTCATTTTAAAATTACCATTTCACTGTATTGTTTTGAATGTATTACCTAATTAATCTTAAAATATGCTCCCAGTTAGAAATTGCTATCCCTACTAGACAGAAGATGAAATAAAGGTGAAGACTGCCTAAAAGTTCAACATTTTTGTCTAGTGAGAGTCAGAAGCAGGATCACCCTGTGCCCGCTGACCTTCCATCTTGAAGTAATACTCTCAAAAAGTGATTCAGATTATCCTTATTCTGTCTTAAAATCAGTAACTCTTGCATATTTAGATTTGATTCAATCTAACATATTTTACCTAACACCTAATAAGAGCCAAATGCTAGCAATGAAGATTGAAGTAGGAAGCAGTACAAAGAATCTGCTCACAAAGAGTTTACATTGTATTCATGAAAAACAAAGTTAGAAAGTGTCAAGTTGATATAAGCACAAAGAAGTAAATAAAATTGGGTGAAATGATGGAAAAAGTTGAAGAAGGGGTACTTTCGACTGATTCATGAGGAAAGCTCTCTTGGAAGTGGTGGCATTCATACTGAGATATTTGAGGTAAGCAGAAGCCAGATAAGAAAGGATCACGTAGGGGAACAGTGCTGCTTGGTGAGAATGAGACTTGTAGTATGAGGAACTGAGAAAGAGAAGTGTGACAGAATGTGTTCAGCATGGTTTACAAAGAATCCAGTCAAGGTTACAGGAAGGGAAGATAGAGCAAAAACATACAGTGTTAGATTAACAGATTTGAAATATCGTCCCGACAGATTCACTGCTGAATTCTGTAAGAACTTTAAAGAAGATATAATGCCAACACTCCTCAAACACTTCAATGAAATCGAAAGAGAAGCAGTACTCCCAGAGTCATTCCTGGAAACAAGCATTACCCCAGTTGCAAAACCAGAAAAGGACCCAACCAAAAAGAGAACAGGACAATCACAATAATGAATATAGATGCAAAAATCTTCAGTAAGATTCTGGCAAATAGAATGTAGTAAATCATCAAAAAGATCATATGTCATGACCAAGTGGGATTCATTCCAGGGATGCAAGGATAGTTTAACATATGCTAATCAATAAATGTAATGCACCACATATACAAAAGCAAGAACAAAAATCACATGATGAATAGACACAGAAAAAAAGCATTTGACAAAAATCCAGCATTCATTCATGATAAAAACCTTGAGAAAAATAGGAATAGAAGGCATTTATCTCAATCTGATAAAGTTGTCTATGACAAACCAACAGCCAAAATCATACTAAATAAAGAGAATGTGTAAGCTTTCCCTCTAAAATCAGAGAGAAGGCCATAAAATCAACGTTCGAAAATCAATAGTGTTCCTGTATATCAATAACAAACTCACTGAGAGAGAGAATTTAGGGAAATTATACTTTTCACAATCACATCAAGAAAAATGAAATACTTAGGAAGCAACCTCACCAATAAAGTGAGACTTTTACAATGAAAACAATAGTACTCTGAAAAAGGAGATCAAAGAATACATCAGAAAATGGAAAGACACCTCCTGTTCTTGGATAAGCAGAACCAATATAGCTAAAATGGCCATATTTTCAAAACTTTTATCTAGATTTAATGCAATCCCAATTAAAAAAATACCAATGATATTCTTTAAGAAACAGGAGAAAGCAATCTAAAATTTTATATGGAACCAGAAGACATCTAGAATAACAAGGCAGGGAGCATCACAATCCCGGACTTCAAATTATGCTACAGAGCTACAGTGATAAAACATATGGTATTGGAAAAAACAAACAAACAAACAAACAAACAAACAAACAAACAAAAAAAGATTTGCAGATCGATGGGACAAAATAGAAGACAGAGAATCAACTCTAGACACATTTAGCTAGAGTTAAAGGGGCCAAATTCTTTCATTGGATGAAAGATAGCCTCTTTAACAAATGTTGCTGGAAAAACTGACTATCCACATGCTGAAGAGTAAACCTAGACTCACATCTCTTACCATGTATTAAACTAAAATCAACATGGATCAAAGATCTAAACATTGAGATAGAATTAATCTGCTAGAAGATAAAATAAGTAAAACATTTGAAGACATAGGTGTAAGCAAAGACTTTCTGAACAAAACCCCAGTCATACAAGAAATAATACCAAGAATCAACAAATAGGATCACATAAAATTAAAAAGTTTCTCCATGGCAAAGGAAATCACTAACAGATTGAAGAAACAACCTACAGAATGGGAAAAACATTTAGCTGGCAAAATTTGCCAGCTACTCTTCAGACAAAGTAATAATATCTAGAATATATAAAGAACTCAAAAAAAATAGGCCCCCTCCAATTTAAAGTCCCATTCATAAAATGGGCATTTGAAATGAATAGACACTTTTCAGATGAAGAAATACAAATGACAATAAATCTATGAAAAAATTTTCAACATCACTGGCTATTCCAAGAATGCAAATTAAAACAACACTCTCACTCCAGAATGAATGGCTGTCATCAAGAAATCAACCAATAAAAAATGCTGGTGTGGCTGTGGGGAAAATGGAACTCTTTTCACTATTGCTGGGAGCATAAACTGATACAACCACTATGGAAATCAGTATGGAGATTCCACAAAAAATAAAAAAACAGATATTCCATTTGACCCAGTTATTCCTAAAAGATATAGGTATCTTCCTAAAAGAGTTAAAGCCCTCATACCACAGTGATGTATGTATACCTGTATTTATAGCAGCACAATTCATAATAGCTACATCTTGGAAACAACCTACATGACAAACAACAGATGAATGGAGAAAGAAAATGTGATATTTATATACAATGGAGTACTATTCCATCTTAAAGAAAGATAAACTTGAGTCATTTGTAGGAAAATGGATACACCTTGTGGCCATAATGTTAAGTGGAGTAAATCAGACACAAATATCACATGGTTTCTCTTATATGAAAATTATAATATATAAATAAAGTGCAAAATAAAAGGCAGATAATAGAAAAAAGGAGAGAAAGAAAAAAGTTATTGTTATCCAGCATTGAAAACATATCTAAAATTGTACCTTGATTTAGTATAATTGTCCTATGTGTTTTATATGTTTTGTGGTCTGTCTGCTTGTTAACCTATATATATATATATATGATAATTCACTTTATAATGACTTATAAAATAAATAAATGAACCTTATGCTCACAAAATAAAAGGGGGGGTTGAAGGGAAGGGGGAAAATTGAGAGGTATTATGCACATGTGCCAATTCCTTACAATGAATGTAATCATTATGTATTACCATCATATACTAATAAAAATTTTTAAAACTTAAAAAAAAATTCAAAGAAAGATGCCATGTTATACAATCCTCTAGAATAACAAGTGCAAAGGAAATTGTTGTGTTGGATGAAAACTATATTCCTTCATCATCCAAAAGAAGGATCTGAGGTGAATTTTCTTTATGGCTTCCTTAGAGATTAATTTATTCTAGTTTCTTTTATTAATGATGCGAGACTTTTACCTTCATATATGGGTCTAGACTTTGAACAGGTCTAGCCAGAATTCCAATTGCACATGTTTGGAGCCTTGGGATGATTGTGTTGTGTATGCCACTCGGGAATTCACCTGCTCGGTTCGGGTAAGTGTCTCTGAGGAGCTAACACAGAACACTTTGTCACTTGTTCCCTTTATGTCTCTAGAGAAGCCTGGAGCCATAATTCACTTTGGCTGACTTATGGAAATATGGTCCTTGGAAGATTCTTTATGTCAATGATTGATGATTTTATTGTATAGATCTAGATTAGTGCATCATGCCACACCAACTGGTCACAGCAGACTTCTGCAAACATCAAGATTGATAACTGACTTCAGTTGGAGTCTCAGTTCCCATGGCCAGTGGCATAGCTGGTGTACCAACACAATTGGAATCAATGAATGTCTCAGACTCAGAGAGTCAGCTGGAGCTCCCTGGGCAGAGACCTTCCATAAAATCATCCTGTGGTTTCCAGTTAGAGGGAAAGTGTGTCCTATTTGGCACCAGATGGGGAAAATTCACAAGTTTATGCTGGGCTATTCTGGAATTTACATAATGCATATGTATTTCCCAGTTGCTTTCCTTCTGTATCATTTGCTGCAACAAACTTTAGTCATGTGTCTATTGGTTTTGTAGGTGCTTGTGGCAAATTGTTGAACTTGGGATGAAACAGGACTATTGAAATGCTACCTAATATCTGCTTTAGCTGGTAGAGAAATTGTAGCACATTTTATGTCTGCTGATTGAGTTTGTTTCTCCTTTGGTCACTTCACTGCCTTGTTTTTTTATTCATCCAAAGCCTAATTTTTATATGAAAGAGATACACAAACATACATATATGAACTATGCTTATATTTACACATGTATAATTATACTTAAGTATATGCCATTCAAGAAGAATATGACTGGGTTTTCTGCTTGACACCTGAAGAGGAGATTTAAGCCTTTACAATTTCCTGTGTAATAGAAGTTTCTTTGGTATTCATGAGTCCCTTGGCTCACACTAGAGTTTATGCCCAGGAGATGACTCAGCTTGGGGACTGGCTAGCAGAAAGGCCAACTATGAGATAAGAGTTGGGGCTATGGACCAGTTGAACATTCAGAAAGAGTAGAAGGGGCTATGCTTGGTGATTGAGTTCAACCTTGTAGTGTATGATTCAACCAGTCCTGCCTATGTGATTAAATTCCAGTAATACTCTGGCTATCAAAGCTTGATAGGACTTCTTTGTTGATGAATATACTGATATTCCAATAGGGTGATGTGCTCTGATTTTACAAAAAGATGACACAGAAATTTAGCATTGTGACCCTCCTAGACCTTTTCCTATGTGCCTTTTCCGATGCTAGACCTACAATGTATTTTTTTACAACAAAACTGTACTTGTAAGTGTGGCACTTCCCACAATTCTGTGATTCTTTCCATCAAATTATCAAATATGAATGAATTGTTGTGGGAACCTTTTCATTTCATAGACAACTGGTCAGAAGTAAAGTGGCTTAGGGACTCCCTATCTTGTGGCTGGCATCTGAAATGAGGCAGTTTTGTTGGAATCCCTGTACTTGAACCCGTGGGGAATCTGTTAATTCTACACGGTTAATTTCAGAACTGAATTGCAGTATTTAAGAATATAGATAACAAGGGTTATGGGCCATACATTAGTCAGGGTTCCCCAGGGAAACAGAATCAATGAAATGTAGACATAGACATAGAAGAGAAGATGTACAATGGGAATTGACTCATGTGATTATGGAGGCCGAAAAGCCCTAAAATCTGATGTCTGCAAATGAAAGGATGAGGAAAGCCAGTAGTATAATTTAATTTGAGTCCTAAGGCCTGAGAAGGAAACTAAGTCAGTGATATAACTCCCAAGCCAAAGGCAAAGGCCTGAGAATCAGAAAGTAGTGGGAAGAAGGGAGTTGACCCTGACATAATTCCCAGATGCCAAAGACTAGAGAATCAGGAGCTCTAAAATCTGAGGGCAGAGAAGATGGATAACCCAATTCAAGAAGAAAGAGAAATTTTTTTCTTCTACTTTTTGTTCTCTTTGGACCGGCAGTGAATGGAATAATAACTGCCACATCAGTGAGGGTGGATCTTCTACATTTAGTCCATTGATTAAAATATGATCTCTGCCAGAAACACCTCTCCTATAGATACACTCAGAAATAATGCGTTACCAACCATTTGAACAGCTCTTAATCAAGTTAACTGTCACAGCAGCATGACTGACACACATCATTCTAAAATATTGTCTTGTAGGCATTGCACAATATTTCACATAACTTTTTAAAATTCCTTTCAGACCAATGTACACTGAGGCTAGATTGGCTCTCTTCATAGTAGAGGTTTATGGGGATCAAACCCAAGGCCTCCTGCAGGCCAGGTATGTACACTACCACTGAGCTACATGCCTAGTCCCACCGCCCATCTCTTGATAGCTCAAAGTATCTCCTACTGGCTTGGATTCTGAGATGGTAAATCCTCTAATAATGAAGATAAATTCCTGCTTTTAAAATCTGCTTGGAAAATATAGTCCCCTCAGAGAAAGACCACAATCAGCCCAGAGGAGTCGCTATACATGCAAACACATTAAATAGACTTGTTTGCATTCTCATTTTTATTCTTACTCTGATCTCCTCAGCCCTACATCCAGGGAAAACAAAGGATTTTTCTGGCACTGGGATTAGGGATTTTAGAAGTTATTTCATAAAACCATTAGCGTTTCACCAAAAATGAAAGAATTAGTGTTAGAGACACGGGTTTTTGGCAGAAGGAAGGCATTTGGGATTAACAAATATGAATAGGAGGATGGTAGTAATTTATGACTAATATCTGGGGAGGAATTTTAGCCATTATTTGGAATCAGGTCTTTTTGTATTAGAAGACAATTATGTCATGAATAAAAACTTGGATTCTTTGGAATCTTCCTGTCCCGATTTCTTTCCATCTTTGGTGCTTCTGCTCATTTGCATGATTGGCCTACAGAACAATTCATCATCCCTCTTTTAAGCATCTGATTTTCTAAAGGTCGCCTCACAAGTCAGGGATGACATTGGGCATATTCTCTTGGGTACCTTCTCATAATTGCACTTCCTCCCCAGTGCTTTGGGTGTCTGGCACATTAGTAATTGACAGAAGGATAACAATGCAATCTGGCTGATTTCCAAGGCCATTCTCAAACAAGATTTGGATGCTGGGAGGTAGCTAAACTGCCCACATCCATCTCTCAGTCCTCAGAGAGGCAGGCTCTGAAAGCGGGAAGTGAATACAAAATTGAAAATAAAGAAATTATCTGATTTAGTCTCTGTATGTTTCTATAATTTATAGAAAACAATATATGTAATTAAGCATGGCGCAGGACAAGCAGGCTATAAAAAGTATAGGCATATGAATGCTACTTACATGCCCTCAGCTATCTTTAGACATGTAACCTGTTTCAGTCTTTGACATCCTATCCTTTCACAAGCACTTTATGCACAGAAAACTTTGCTTAAAAAAAGCTATGTGAGGTATCTGGATTTCTGAGTGGTGCTTCGATAGGTAGAAGTGCCTGTATCAAGAGTGAAGTAGGCATTTTAAGTGGAATTATACCTATTACATCTGTGATAAGAGCAGGGGGGAAAATTTATCAGTGATCTTCTAAAATGTGAGTAAAATGAGATAGTATTTCTTGGGTAGCAGTGTCAGCCAAGTGATTTACTAAAGGACATAGACAATATAGAGTTTGGCTTTGTGCATTCTTTGGCAACAGTATATTGGACTACTGAAAGAAGACATAAAATATTTTAGTACTAAGGACTTTATGGTTTTATATAAATACAAAGCGTTATGATAATGATGGAAGAATATTTATTCTCCTTCTGAAACAGAACAGACAATTGAACAGTGTAGATCTTAAAAATTAGATCTTTTTCATTGCTAAAAGTTTAGGTAAGCTAATTTCATTATTTATGCTTCTTTGAAATTTGATTAATGACAGCATATAGTCTTTCTTATTTAGCAAAGTACTTTGTGTTTTAACTGTTGTCTTAAATGTGATAGATTATTTGTATAGTCTAAATTCTCCACCCCTTTGGATTGTCCATGTGACTCTGCAGTGATACACTAGGCCATGTAACTCACTTTGACCCATAGACTGAGGCCACAGTGATTATTGTATATGCTTGATCTGTGCTTAGACCTCAACAGGTCTTTTAGGATTCTGTGGCACTCTTCTGCCTCAGCTACCACTACAAGAAGGACATATCTCAAGCCAGCCTGTTGGTTCAAGGAGATGAATGAGAGATGCATGGAACAGAATTGTCTCATGGAGATAGCTAGCTAGCCCAGCCAGCCAAACCTAAGCAGAATTCTCAGCTGACCTGTAGAAACTACAATGATAAATAATCACTGTTTAAGCCCCTGAGTTTAGGGATGGTCTGCCCTGGGACAATAGACTAGTGCTAGTTTAAGGCTGCAGTGCTGTACTGTTTATGGCTTATGCGAGACCATACAGAAATCCTAAATGGATAAAATACTTAATCTAAATGAGACACAAATTAGCATCACAAGTTAGGCATGGTGGCAAACACCTGTAATCCTAGCATCGGGAGGCTGAGGCAGAAGGATCATCATGAGCTCAAGGTCAGCCTGGGCTACACAGTGAGTTCAAGCCTGACCTGAACTACAAAGTGATACTCAGCCTAAAAAAAACAAAATTAGCATTATATCAGATCTCGAATCTATATCTTGATTTCAAACTTTTGTGTTCTTGATTCCAAGAAGTCCTTCTAAAAACTGAGTATAATGATTTTTTTGAGAGTTGTTTTGTTTTGTTTTTGTGGTCCTGGGAACTGAACCCAGGGTCTTTGCACTAAACTGTATCCTTAGTCCTTTTTTAATTTTTTGAGACAAGGTCTTACCAAGTTGCTACATTGCCCAACTTAGGCTCAAACTTGTAATCCTAGATTTCATGCGTGTGCCAACAGGTCTGGCTGAGTATAATGGCTTTAAGAGTGTAGTAAACCTGGGCTGGGGATTTAGCTCAGCGGTTAGAGTGCTTGCCTTGGAAGCACAAGGCCCCGAGTTTGATCCCCAGCTCAAAAAAAAAAAAAAAAAAGAGTGTAGTAAACCTCAGACAGGGAATCTATTATTGTGATATGCCACCTCAATCATCTCGTTCATAGGTATAAGCCCGCGATAGGAAGGTATGATAGCCCAATGCCATAGGAAGCATGCTTCTACATCCTCTTATTGGGTATAGTGATCTGTTGCCTGTGAAGACATGTCTCATTCACCTACATTCTTGTGGGGTAAAACTGATAAGGCCTTTTGCCAATAGAGGGAAAATGTAAAAATGAGTCCAGCTGGAATGCTAGTTTAGGCAACTGGATAAATGGTGGAACCTCTCATTTTGAAAATGACTAAAAAGAGAAGAAGAGTGGTGAAAGGTTCAAGCATTGCTGTTTTTACCCAAATTCAGCATTTTCCGCTAAGTTCAAAAGCCATTAAATTTGAATAGCTGCAAACAAGCTATAGCTTGGCCTCCTTTTTAGTACTTTTCTCTTCACTGCCCGGGGCTTAGAAAGTTTCACAGAGGGGGAAACATGAACAAAAGCCTGCTCTAAAATATTCCTCAAAACTACACACAAAAGTCTGGTAAGATAGAACCAAAAATATAGGTTAGGACAAACTGTGGTGGACTAATTCCATACACAGAAGAAAGAATTCTTACATGAGTGCCAGAAAATCATTAGAATTCAACTCCTACTTGAACATCATTTATGTTTAGCAAGAGATACTTTATTTTTATTTATCATATTTTATTTTTGCTTTCTGTGGGTATTTGTGCTGGTGAATTCTGTTACTCATTTCTTTTTAAAGTCTTTGGGGACACATCTGCATGCTGAAACCAAGAGAGCTTTTTTGGCATCTTGTAATATATTTTGCAGATTCAGCTAACTCAGAAGTCCCCAGTGGATGGCTTTTAATAATTGGGCTTCCAAAGTTGTATGCACACTGACAGGTAATATTCATGCACATAAATTTGACAAAAACAATCTCATTTTCTCCCGTTTTAACCACCTACATATTAATGACTCTTAACTCTTTAAGCCTAGCAGAGACCTCATCCCTAGTCCTCAGACTTCCCAATTCAGGTGACTTTTGGATATTTACATTTGAATGCCCCAAGTCACCTTAAAATATACATAGTTGCATCTAAAATGTGTCCTCTTCCATTACACATTTTCTTCCTGAATTCCATATTAATTAATGACCTCACCATATCCAGTTGCCTAAATTATCATTCCATCTTGACTCAGCTTATTTCTATATTTAAAACTCTACTGGCAGAAAGCCCTATCAATTTCACCCAAGAAGTGTTTCTGAAATCTGTCTCCTCATTTATAATTTTGGCTTCCCAAGATTTTTCAACAAGTATGACACCTTCACACATCAACTCTCTTTTTAAGCGAAGACTAAGCAGGTTACAGTCACAACTAGGTAGCTTCTAGTAGTCTACTTACTAAGAGTTCAGATCCTTAGTCTGTACTTATGGGACCTGAATAACGTTATCATCACAGCTCTCTGAAATCTCCTCTTTACAGAACTGCCCCTGATGCCCAAGTGAGGTTTCTGTCCACTGTGTTCCAATAAGGAGGCTTAAGAAGTAGACGTTTACTGTATTTCTCATTTTAGGTATTCGAGAATCGAAGATCAAGTTGGCTGATTCAGTCCTTTCCAGGCTTGCAGATGGCCATATTTTCACTGTGCCCTCACACGGGAAAGAGAGCAATCTCACTCTTCCTTCTACTTACAAAGCCACTAATCTGTCAGGACAGTGCTATGCTCATGAACTCGCCTAATCCTAATTATCTCCTAACCAGCCTCTATATAAATATCATCACACGAGGCCTTAGATTTTCAACATAGATCGTTTTGAAAACCCACAGACTGGGAAAAAGTTTTTGCCAGCCTGTCCCTCAGACAAAGGTGTAACACCTTGAATATATAAAAAACTCAAAAAAAATCAATCCATATAGTTCAGGTTGGCCTTGAACTCACTATGTAGTCCAGGCTGGCCGTAGCATAAGTTAGTCCGTAGTACCTGGCTAGCCTTTAGGAGAAGTTAAATTATGGAAAACATGTGTTTTCTTTCCTGCTTCTCTTCTGGAATACAAGTGGCTCTGGGGCTACACACATAGCAAGTGGGCAACGTTTGTTGACCCAATCTACCATGCTCATGTGTTCATTCAGAATGATGCTGTTGTTAGCAAATTTTGCTATATCTGAAAGTAAATTACACAATATTTGTATATGTCCTAGAAAAGGTAAATTGCATAGTAACATGACTTTCTTAGTAAAGCACTGAATTCCTGAAATGACTGAGCAAATCAATTTCTCCTTTTAAGCCTCAGTTTTCTCATCTATAAAAATCAGAATCTTTGAACAAACAATTGCACCTCTCTCATTCTTTGATTCTAACCTTGACCACAATCTTTTGGCCTCTCTTAACTCTGTTAGAGTCCCAGACATTTTTCCTACCTCCATCACCTCCCCTCCTCAGTCTTCTTTGCAGTTTCTCTTTATGCTCCTTCCCTGCAGCAATGAGGAGAGTTTAACTCCCTTTTCCATCTCTGTCCATTTTCATTCCCTAAAACTGCATCTGATAACTAGGACCAAAGGCCAAATCTTTCCCCTACTGCCTTTTTGTGTAAAGAGAAATTTATCAGAACATAGTCAAACCTATTCATTCACTTTTGTCTATGGCTGCTTTCCAATTACATGGCAGGGTTGAATGGTTTTGAGAAGGAATATATGGCCCACACAACCTAAGTATCTGTCTTTTGAAAAATAATCATACCAACCTTTCTCTAGGAAATTTCATCCTGTTTCATGGCTTTAGATATCATCTTCATTCCAATGATCCATATGTTGATATCATTAATCTCTCTTGGGAGTTTCAGGTTGGTTGATACAACTGTCTCCTCCATGATGCCACTTAATATCTAATAGGCATTTTGGAGTAGCATTGTGAGTAGGACAATGACTGGAGCTTGGTACCTGGCTTTGAATCCTGCCTTTGCCAAGTACTAACAGTAATGACTTTAGCAAGTCATTAATCTTCCTATGCCTTGTGTTCCTCATTTACACAATGGGGATGTTAATAATGCTAACATTTCCTGAGGTTAGCACAAAGACTATACTTGTCTACACACACACACACGCGTGCACACACACACGCACACACACACATAAACCCCGCCACAGACATAGAAATAAAATATTTAGAACACAGGTTTAGTGGTCTCAAATTTTAGAAGTTACTGACTTTCTCTCATGCTACATACAGTTTCTCAGCAAGTTCTCTCAGATCTATCTTTAAAATATTTAATACTGAGCATCTCCACTAATAATACCACACTACCATACTTTATTGCCTAAGCTTCTAGCTCTCCTAATGATTTTTCTGTTTCGTTTTTATGCCCTATCTGTTACTCAATTGACCACCAGCAGCCAGATAATCTTCTAAAAATATAAGTGCATCAAACCACTCTTCCACACACACACAAAAACAAAACAAAACAAAACAAAACAAAAAAAACCCTACTATCTTCCCAACACACTTAGAATAAAATTCAGACTCCTTACTTTTATGGCTTTGTTTAGATGTCCCCCCCCAAAGCCTCATGCAGTCATGGGAGGGTACTTTTCAGAGGTGGCTGGATCTAGAGTGTGTGATTGATTCATAGCACAATGCTAGGATTATGGGTGCTGGGGTTAAGGGTATGTGATTACTCAACCAGTCTACTGATTGGTTTGGTGTAGTTCTTGCTAGGATTAAGAGTGTGAGTGCTACACCCTCCCTGGGGTTGGTAGCCTGTATAAAATATAAAGGTCAGAAAGAGGTCTAATTTTATCTTGCCTGCCTGCTTGCTCTAGACTATTTCTTCTCCGCAATGTCCTCTACCATGCCACCCTGCCTTGGAGCCAGCTCATTATGGATTGAAACCTTTACAAATGGTGGGCCAAAATACACATTTCCTCCTTTAACTTTGGGTGTTGGGTATTCTGTCTCAGTAATGAGAAAAGTAATTAAAATAGAATTTGGTACCAGAGAAGTGGGGTTGTTGCTGTGACTGTGCCTATGTGGTTCAGGAGCATTTGGAACCGGCTTGTAAGAAGAATTTGTAAAGGTTTGGAGATGCTGGTTGAAAAAATAGCCATGGAAAACTCTAGACTGTACTTGATGGGAGATTCTAGTCAGAGTTTAGAAGATCAGAATTCTGATAAGAATGATGCTGGTACAGACCAGGCTCAGGAGGTTTCTGCTGGGAGATAGGATTGTCTTGGCTGTTGGACTCCAGACAATGTGTGTTATGGCCTGGCAGAAAGTTTGTCTACATTTTGCTCCTGCCCAGAGACTTTGCCTCAAACTGAGATTAAGGGTGGTAGACTAATTAATCTTGCAGAAAGAATTTCAAGGCAGTCTAATGTTGAGGTGGTGGCATGGCTACTGTTGGGGGATTTCAGCCAGATTTATGGTGTGAATCAAGAGCAAAGAGCCCAGTAGAACGATTTTAAACATTTTGAGTTTGGTCAGAAAGGAAGCTCCAGTAAAGTTTTGGCCAGCAAAGATGGAACAGAGGAGAAATTGGTCACTGAAAAGACTACCAAGAAAAAGCTAAGTACTTTGGAAGACAACAGAAAAGTTGGTCTGAGGACATCACAAGAACAAGCAGGACTCCAGCCTTTGCAGCCTTAGAGTTGGAAAGATGGAAGACTTTGCTTTGAGAAGAAAGCCCCAGAGCTTTGCTTTGAGAAGAAAGCCCCATGTTCCAGAATGACAGTGGCCTAGAGAATTTGTTCTTTGGGATTGGGTTCAGAGTACTCAGAGATCCAGACAAGGGACCCCTACAACCAAGACAGAAAAAAGCTTGGCTCGTGCTCCAGCTGGTGGCAGACTCTAGAATGGTGCTGGTTTTAGGTGCATGCAGAATGCAAGAGTCGTGGGGTTAGGAAGGCTTCTACCCAAATTTTACAAGACAACCCGGGAGTCCAGGTAGTGTGTCTGTCAGAGGGCAGCATGTGAAGCTGTAAGTGTGAAACCATGAGTGTGAAGCTGGAGGTGCAGTGGAGATCCCAGAAGTTTGGAGAAGCTAGGAACGTGGATTGTCTGAGGAAAACTGAAATGAGGGAAAGGAGCCGGCCCAAGAGAGAAGCCATGGGAGCTGTAACCACTGGCAGTGCCATAGGAGAAGTGTCACCCAAGCCCTTTGGATTTCACATCTTGCCACAGAACATCTCTGATGCTGCACATGGAACTACAGTACTTAATGTTTGCCCTGCTGGATTATGGACTTGCTTGGGTCCTGCTTCATTCTATCCCCCTATTTGTATCTTTTGAAATGGTAATTTATCTTATGCCATTGTATGCCCTCTCCAAAGCCTCATGCAATCATGGAGGAGCTTTCCAGAGGTAACTAGATCCAGAGTGTGATTGATTCATGGTGCAGTGCTAGGATTAAGGGCACATGATTACTAAATCAGTCCACTGATTGGTTTGACATAGTTCTGGCTAGGATTAGGGATGTGAGTCCTACACCTGCCATGGGGATGGTAGCCTGCATAAAATATAAAGGACAGAAAGAGGGTTTATGGCTTCTGGCCTTGGACTATTTCTGCTCTGTCATGCCACCCTGACCTGCAGCCAGCCAATTATAGACTGAATGCTCTACAAACTGTGAGCCAAAATAAACCTTTTGTCCTTTAACTTTGGGTGTTGGATAATTTGTCTCAGCAATAAGAAAAGTAACTAAGACACCACTGATTCACAAAGTCCTACCTGTTAGGTCTCCAGTTTCTCTCATGATCTTTCCTTTTAGTACTACCCCATCATTTTTTCCACTCATACCAGCCATCCTGTTCCCTCACAAGAATGAAACTCTTGACCTTGTCACAGAGCCTTTCTACCTGAACTTCTGTCTACAGTGATTTGACTCCAGATACTCACATACTTCATTCTCTATTTTATTTAGCTCTCCACCTAAATGCTACATCCTCAAGGTGTCTTTTCCTACTTGGTCTGTTTGAAATCTATTTTCTGTTACTCCTTATTCTCAGCGTGCTTTTTTAATGGTCATTGTGGCATTTATTACTGTTTCACACTCCTTATTTATTTAATTTATTCTTATTTCTATCACTCCAGACTCTATCACTCCATAGCACTCATGGTTGTATTCTTCCTCCTTCTGCTCATGATTTGAGTCAAACTGAATTATTTGTCATTTTTTTTTACTTAAGCCATGCATCTTCACAACTCTACAATTTTTGTCATGCTGATCCGTTTCTAGAAGCTTCTTTATCTCTTCACTCCTTGTAGACTCCAACTCAATCTACCAGGTCCTATTTAAATATGACCTGTTTTGTCCAATATTCCCTCAATAACTCTCAATTTCTATTTCCTAACTAGGTAGTGTGTCTGCACCTACTCAGTGTGCCAGCCTCCTGCTAAGGGAAGGGTCCTTACATAAAACAGAGCTGGCCAATGAGATGCACCTGAGCCTAAATTTCAACAGAAAGCCAGAGCCTGCCATAAAGGTTTATATGTAGCAAGTTTATTTGGAAAGTGATTCCAGAACCTAGGAATTAATTCTTATTCAATGTTTCCCTGTGCTAGAAAGTACTTATGTTGGAATAGGAAACATTTCTTATAAACAAATAACACTTCCTGCTCTCATTTTGGTATCCTAAAGTGTCCAGCTCAGAAATACCAAAGAAACTCACTGAATATTTCAATATTAGACTGGAATATAGGGAGACTTTCAAGGACAGAAAGGATAATTCCATTGATATTAATAATCTCTCCCTTTATAAAAATTCTTGGATCAATCAAGACCTAATGTATGCATCTCATTTAAAACTTCCATTGGTATATGTATTGGTATATGGATTTCACCATGTAGTAAGGAAGTTTTAATATTTATACATGACAAGAACAGTAAGCAGTTGCACACCAGCGGCTCTGACAAATACTTTCTCTGACAAGATAATTTCGACTTCTAGACAAAATATTTAACCTTAATTAGTGCTGTCCCCACTCTGAATATTTTCTTGTTTCTTCTTCTCCATCTGTTTCTTATTGTATGCATTATATTTCACTGAAATTGGGACTATAAAATGACTAAAAGAACATCATTGTTTTTGTGACTGAGGATTTTTCTCTTTTGAGGCAGGGTCTCGCTATGTAGTTCAGGCTGGCCTTGAACTCACTATGTAGCCCAGACTGGCCTCTAACACGAGGTGATCCTCCTTGCCCCAGCATTTCCATTTGGCCACTAACTACATCTTGATTCCAGAGAGATCAGTCCAGTAGGTACAATGTCTACTTCTAGCTACATTGACTGTAGCTTAACTAAAAGCTCTCTTTCTTTGAGAAAAGAGATTGTTCTAAAATTAAGAAAATAATTCACATAGTTAACAGAGTATTTCTTGGAATTGATATGGAGATCATGGGTGCAGTTGACAGGGAGAGCTGTACTTATACAGGATTATTTGAACCAGGAGCTCCCAAAAGCTTAGGAATTGAGGAGAAGAAGGATAAAACAAAAGTGGAGACAGACTGAGAAGTTAAAGAAAAGAGAAGGCGTGATACTTTTCTGGATCAAGCTCTGCCCGGAAATATACTACACCTGAATTTCTGAGTTCCATTAGTCAATATATTATCTTATGTTTCATTACTATTATTTTTGCTTAAACTAGTTTGGTCAGGATTTCTGCTAACACCTAAGTAATAATTTAAATACATCAGTCTGTTAAATTTTCCATGAATAAAATACACTTTCATCATCTCATTTTTCAGCATTATTTTGATTCACCATTAATAACTATATCTTTGTAACACGATAATGATGTCCTGAAAGAAAGCCAGGAAATACTGAATTGTATTTTCTTTATATTTATTTTTCAAAATGGAATGGGTTTTCCTCCTACAGACCATTATTTTAAGAGTCTATTTAGTTCCTTGAGATGAACCCAGCACATGACAAGTGGACAATAGAAATGTGATGAGTAGGTGAGCAAGTGATTGAATTCCCTGCATGAGAGCCCTGAGAGTTTCTTTTCAAAGACACATTGATTCCCTCAGGCTGTGATCAAACACTGTATCAAGCACAGTGAAACACACTATTCTCTTTGTTCCTTCAATTTTATATAGCAGTAAAAAACTTCATTGTGTTTATTGCAATTCTTCAACATGAAATGTAACCCGAACTTTAAAAACATGAGTTTTGCTCCTAGGGAAACCACTGGAAAACCCCACAGAGATTTAGACCCGGATCCCAGAACTGCTTGCTCAGGTTTGGGTTTTAAAATCCAGGTATCCCAGGAAGCCCTGGGATTAATGAAAGCATAACTTGAAGGAATTAGAAAGATATTTTTGGCTTCTTTTGGCCTCCATGGGGTCATATTAAACATCCTAAAAATAGTGTTTCAGGCTAGAGAAAAAGGATATAAGGAGAAAGCTTTCGTGTTCTATTTTGCATCTCTGACACTGGATAGTGCTTGTCATGATTTTCCTTTCTCGTGCTTTCCTGAGAGTCCCCATACTCTGTCTTAATTTACCAAGAAAGGGGGAAAAATCACATCAGGTTTTGTTTTAATCATAAAGTTTGGATCCATTTGATATCAGAATCACAAGAGTCATAACAGCTCATTAATGAGGAAGGTATCAAAAACAAAGCTAAACAAATGGTTAAAGCAATACATCTGACAGTGTACAATAAACGATTAGAACTGACCATTCTGCTCCTTTTCAGCATACTGACCAGCAGGCCTGTCAACTACAGCAATTTTTCTTACTTGTGGTAAGGTCCAGAGAGCCCAGAGATCTTGCAGGAAAATCCACACCCCGAAGGGCTGCACGCACCATCAGGGGCCAAGCAACATCAAGGGAAGACTATCTTTCACAGGATATCTTGCCTCCAGTGGCATGAGTCAAATGGGAACAACAGAATCCTGCTCCCTCCTGGCAAGTGCCCCTTCATTCCTCTTTCCTCTCAATACTAGCATTTTCTTAATCCCATCCCTCTCTGTACCATCATCATGCCCTGTGCCCTGTTTATGGAGACTTTCATAAAATGTCAAGGTGTCTGTATCATTGCCCAGCCTCCGGACTCTAGACTCTGTTGCCTTCTCCGACTCCTGTCCCTCCCTCCCAAAACCCTTTCAAGGAGCGCTATGGACTTCTAGGTCATTCAGCAAACTCATACGCTTAGCTTCATTCACTTCTTCCTTAACCAAAAACCTGTTCTGTCCTAATGGCACTCCTTTCTCTGAAGCAACCTCAATGAGTAGCCCTTTACTTTCCTACTATTTTGTATCATGGCATCTGGTGACAGGTTAGATGTCCTACTTTTCTTCACTGCCACATCCAGGCCATTCTTGTTAGAAGCAAAAACACTCAGAACTGACTATTCGCTCAACATCAGACCCCATCACCCACTATCACCCTTTATTTTCCACCCACCTTCAGGTCATCCTCTCACTTTCTTTACAGTTGTATTTCCTCCTAGTGTACTGTTGCTTTTTCAGCACTACCAGTACCATAATTCTTGATAGTTTCTGTAGCCACAAAAGTGATCTTTCAGTGTTTGCAATTTTTTTGGCCTTTTCCAGTGATCTTCTCTATGCTGTTTCAGGTACTCTATATCATCTCCATAACTTGATTGTGTTATTTAACTAAAATGCATTACATTCCACTCTCCAGCTACAATACCTATTTTCCAGGCATCTCCCTGTTACACCCGATCTCCAGTAACACGCCCATCCCTCCACAATGGCTAAGGCACAGATCTTAATTTATCATTGTTCTTCACTGAGCCCCCGCCACGCCTCACCTTCCATTCCTTCTCTTCTATCCATATTCTGTTCAAATTTTATATGGTATCAGTTACAGTTTATTATTATGACTGTTTTCTTGCAACTACGTCATCCACTTTTACTCTCCTGACAAAACCACAGCCCTGGCAAAATTCACCTCTCTATGTATTTAATGCTTCTGCCACAACTGTTGAAATTTTTTGTAGAAGTCACAAAATTTCCTGACTTATTTGATTTTTAATTTCTCACTAGTATCAAGTTGGATCTTCTGGTGCCTTAAATACTTCTCTCTTTTAATAGTATCTGGTCTTTTAATAGTATCTGTTCTTTAATAGGCAAAAATTAAAAAAAAGCCTGGGAACTCTTGTTAAATGCAGGTTTGAATTTTGCTGATGTGTCAGGGAAACTGTGGTTCTGCATTTTTAAAAAGTTCTAAATAACATCAGTGCCACTGTCACATAGTAGCAAAGTCCTACTGCTGACTAGAGACCTTACGCTTTCCCCTAAACCTCTATTCCATTTGCCCCCTTATTACTCACAAGTGTTGACCTTGCTTCCTATTTCCCACAGAAATTGAACCCATCATAGGAGAAAATGTATAAAGGTCATGCATCATGTTTGGTCATCTTCCTACACTTGGGCTCTGGGCTTAACTTATTACCTGTTAACAATTACTCAGGTTTGGGGTGGGGTGCTGGGGATTGAACTCAGGGTCTTGTGCTTGCTAGCAAAGTGCTCTACCACTTGAGCTAAATCCCCAATCCCCAAAATGGGGACTTTGAATGTCAGTAGTTTCCTCAGTTGTGACTATTCTAAGGAAAGTCACTTCTCATTCTACTTATTACTGAACTCTGCACAATTTACCACAGTTAATCTTTCTTTCCTTGAAAAGTTTATTGTACTTCCAAGTTTGCAGCTTACTTATCTAATGTGTGTCCTATAGCTCTCATTTATGCTCACTCTCTTAGTCTAGCTCTTCTTTGTCCCAACCTCTACATATTGTCATAGCTAGAACTCCATCCTAGAACTTCTGTTTTCTATTTACAGTCACTCTTAAGTGATTTCAAATAGTATTTTGGGGATGGTGGATACTATCATATCATGATGTATGTATGCACAGAAATGTCAAGGTCAGACCCGTTAATATGTATAATTAATATGTATTAATGACTGTAAATTTAATTTTTTCTCTGTGATGTCATCTCTGACATTTCTCTTTCCATTATAATCTCTCTCCTGAAATCTGTATTTGTATGTCCAACTGTTTACTTGTCTTTCCTACGTGAAAGCCTAAGAGGTAATTCAAATTTGAATATAGCTAAAACTTAGCTCATTATTTCATTTAACTCTCTGTCTCTATAATCTTCTTATCCTATAGGCTGTTCTTTCTTTTTTTCTTAAGAGAAGACCATTTATTTAAAGATGGTGCAAAAGGGGGAAAAGGAGATGATAGATAGCTACTCGATGAGTAGGGAGCATTCAAAAGTGAAATACTTGTGGACCCTTTTCTGTAATCCCTTTTTATTGGTTTTTTCCTCATGTTGGCCCTTAGAATTTGATTGGCTCTTGAGCTTGTCTATCAACTCTGCCTCAATTTCTCTTAGCCCTGTGACCTTTGTTTTTTGGCAGAGGGCAAGATTATGGGTGGGTGCCTTAGGGCCAGTTTATGTAGATGTAAGGATAAAATAAAGGGGAGTTTGTGATTTTTATGTTAATCACACTACCTGGGGCCCTCCCCAACTAGTTCCTTTAGCTTTGTCTCTGTTGGAATCTAGCTGCCTTTATGTTTCTAATTATTGGATTATAACTGCCTCTGCCCTTCAGAGTCTGGCTGTAGAGGGCAAAGTTGTCTATTCATTTTTAATAATGTCCAAAGAGACCATTACCCTACATTTTTCCTACCTATGGGGACCCCTGTCCCTATATTCCCCCACTCTGAGACAACCATCCAACTGCTGTTGGGGAAACAGACAAAGACCCACCTGGGTTCTTTGAGCTGAATGGGGTCATAGTTGGGGAGCAGTGTATGGAAGTCTTCAGCAGGGAGGTTTTGTCCAGTGGGCCTCACCAGAAGAAGTCTGGCAGCTTTACAGTGGGTTTTGTCCATATGACCACTGGGGTTTGGCAGCCTCTAGGGAAAGGAAGAAAAGGAGCTTTACCAAAAGGCTAAAGGCATGCATGACTAAAGCATGAGTGACAGGATGGAAATGTAGACTGAGGAAGGAGCCAGGTTAGATATTGTTTTTAATAGGTTGGACTAACAATTGCAACCTGTTGGCCCTTAGGATTTTTAGCAGGGGTCAGTGATTGGAGATTTCTCTCTCCCCCCCGCCCCATCGTATTCTAGCTTCTATCATTATTATGCATATTTTTGCCTATGTCTTTTTGTTGTTGGATGTTCAGGACCAAGTTAAGGTGAGACCTTTTTCAATCATAATAATTTACCTCTTAATGTCAAGTTAGTCAAGTCTCCTCAGGCATTCTTTCTGGGACCATGATCAGACCCTCTTAGCTCTTAATGTATCTTCTGGCAAATGTGTCATCTGCCAGGATGGGTCACAGTCTGTGCTAGACCACATGGTGTTCTTTGGAAACATGGGAACAGTTTTTCTTTTAGTGACCCTCTTTCAGCAGGATGCACACTGGCTGACTCCTGTCTATCCTCAGGAGTCTAACAGCCCCCTTGCTCAGGAGGTTGTGTGACTCACCAGGTGGTAGGATCTTTGTGGCAAGGCCCCCTCATTTCCTGAGTCTTTGTTGACTTTGGAGGGCCAAGCCCAAAATATTGGCTGTACTCTTCAGCCCAGCTATCTTTTTAATCTTAGTCTCACAAACCTTAGTTATTGAACACTCAGCAAGAGAAGATAGTTTACATTTGGTGGTATAGTGGAAGCAATTAATTTTATGGTCTTAGCTAGATATCTAGTCTATCATATAGGTTTAAATCTGGAGGAAATGAAAACAAAGAGCCAATTAAGCATGCATGGGCCAAACAGTAAGACCAGCAAAACTATTATTGTTATTGCTGACAATTGTTTCCACCAGGAAGAACTAGTGATGGCTTCCCACAAAGTGCATAAGCAAAAGGTCCAGGGAACTTCAGAATATGACATAGCATTAACCTGTCATCTAACATCTTGAACAGCCACTGGGATTTTAGCAGAAGAATCTGAAATGTATACAAAACATCTAGCTTTAAAGGTGTATAAGTTTTTCTTTGTGCTGTTGTTAGGTTGTCTAAAGCCTAGGTTTCTTTAAGAAGTTGGTAAAGGGGGCCTGGCCAGAACCTTTAAAATCTAAGACAGAAAAGCAGTTGGCTGAGCCTGGAATCTGTGTCAATAAAGTACAGAAATTGGGCACAACTGGATACAGAGGCACCACAGCCTCATTAATGAGACACGGGTCTTGAAGCAGTCTCTATTTAGTAGGCCCCTTTGACTCTGGAGGCTGTTCTTTCTTGGTTAATATTTTTTCTTTCAGGTCAGGATCCAAATCTTGTATCTTTTTAAATATTTCTCCTTCACATACACTGCATATTTACTCTACCAACAAATTATCCTATTTGAATTTCAAAACATATTCAGAATCCACCCCATTTTTATTGCTCTGACAGCCAAACCACTAAGTCTAACATACTGCAATACAGCAGTGTCCCCTTATCCGATCAGGGGATGTGTTCTAAGATCCCTAGTGAATGCATGGAACTGTGGATAGCAACAAATCCTGTATACCTTATGTGTTTGTGCATACTTACATATTTAGGATACATTTTAATTTATAAATTAGGCATAGCAGAATTTAAGAATAACCAATAATAAAATAGAAGAACTGTAGCAATACATTAATAAAAGTTATTTAAAGCATGAATTATTTATTCCTGGGATTTTTCACTTGTTATTTCCAGACAGAGTTAGCCACATGTAGTTGAAACCTTGGAAAAGCAAAACTGAATCACTGGGGACAACTGTAATTTATTTACTCTCTCAGCTTCCACTTTGCCAAAGCTGTGTGTCACAGTAGCTAAAGGATCTCCTTAAAAAGTAAGTCAAACCCTGTCCACTCTCAGCTCAGGCTCCTCTGGAGTTCTCAGTGTAGCCAGGCCAAGCGTTACCCCTCCGACCTTCAGTCTCCCCTTGTCCTCAGTCTTGCCATGTTTCCAATGTCAACCACCCTGTCCTTGTGCTGCCCTCCGCTCCAGCCATGTCAGCTTCTGATGCCAAGCACAGCTTAGCTCAGCTCCTTGACCTTTGGAGTCTCTTTTGGGGTAAGGCTCCCGACCATCTGTCTTCTTGCTCCCTTTACTCCTTCACACATTTATTCAAAACCGAAGTTCCAGTAAGGTACATTCTGATTAGCATTGCTAAAATTTCCTCCAACATATTCTGATTTAATTTCCTTCTTTTTATAATAATCAGCCACATGTAGGGCATCTTTTCCTTACTTTATTGTCTTTCTTACTTACTGAAATGTCACTGACATATGTGCTTGGAGGGCAAGGATCTTTTTTTTTTAATTTTTTCTCTTTGTTATTGCTTTCTTGGTACTTAGATCAGTGTCTGACACATCATATGGAGTAAAAAAAAGTATTTGCTAGATAAATAAATCAGTTCATAATTCTTCATAATTTTACAAGATAGCACCAATGTACTGTAGTCTCCCATTGACCCTGGGGGATATATTCTAAGCTGCCCAGTGGTTGCCTAAAAAATGAGAGAGCACTGAGCCTTACACAAACTGCTTTTTTTCTGTGCATACATACCTATGATAAAGTTAAATTTATAAATTAGGCATGGTAAGAGATTCTTAATAATAATAAAATGAATAATCATCACAAAGTACTATGATGAAAGTCAAACAAATATGATCTGTACCAAAATAGCATATTGCACTTTTGTCTTCACTTCAAGGAAGCACTTTACAGCTTCTCTTTGGCATACTTCAGCCTCCACTATCGCTATGTGTACTTCCCATTATTAAGGGATACATGAACACAAGCACTGTGGTATCTCAACAGAGGATCTGACAACCGAGATGTCTACTAAGTGAACAGGGAGCAGTCAGTGCAAACAGCATGGATCTGCAGGACAAGGAATATTTCACATTCTGGAAGGGTGATGTAAGATGGAACGAGATTTCACCATGCTACTTAGAATAGCATACAACTTGAAATGTATGAATTGCTTATATTTGCAATATCCTATTTAATATTTATGGACCACAACTGAACTTTATTAATGAAACTGAGGAAAGTGGCAATGTAGATAAGGGGAAGGGTTACTGTAAATAACTTAAAATTTTGGTATCTCTGTGGGATAGATATTCAGTAACATTCCAATAACTGTTAAGGACAAAAAAATTGAAAGTAGTCACCTGAACTTGAGCCATGTCTATTTTATTCATACCTCAAAAACCTCCTTTCTTCCTTTTCTATTCTTTTTCTTCTTTTCTTCTAGAGTAGAAAGGGGCTAGCAGAATATCAGTCATCATAGCTTTGTTAGAGGAGGGGAATTCTGGGTGCAAATGGATTTGCTATTTTGCCAGCTTAAATCCAATCCAGTATGTGTTATAAGAACATTTTGATATGCCAGTGAAGATACACAAACCCATGATTATCATCTGACCCCTATAGCTTTCATCCCCCTATCAATTACCACTGTCCACTAGAGAGGTCTGCTCTGAGATTCTACCCCCTTGCTCACAGTACCCTAATACCCTGGGTATGGACATCATCACAATGGGAAAAACCAGTAGCCAGAAGCATGAGATCTTATATTTGCAGAAAATTTTTCACAATCAACAGATTCTCCAACAACTTTATTTCACAATCTAATTTCTTGTCAGTCTCAATTTTACAAGCTTTCACAAATGAAACACTGTTGGAAGTTGTGCTAAAGGTCTTAGTCACTTCTTGTTTCTGGCTCAGTTCCTTAGCATCGCCACTATACACCTTGCTAAGGACACAACTGGGCTCCCAAACTGCTGCTGAGCGCATAATGTTTGTGTAATAAATACCACTTGAGTGCTTCTAGTGTGCACTGAGTCGCGGAAGCTCAGGGTGTTAGAAACAGTCAATCATCTACCTCTGACACGCCTGCACTGTTTTCTTTCTCTAATGTTCCAAGATTGAGCGCACGCTGCCTCTTAAAGAAACGGAAGCATATGCCTTCTACAGAGTTGTTCCATGTTAAGTCATAATGTCTGTCCCTTTCATTTATAACACTGATCCCAGTTCTTTTATATGGCAGGATGACAGACTTGGATTCTAAATTAGATGGTCTGGGTCCTGGCCTGATTGAACCACTTGATAGACTCTCTCTTTTTGGACTCTACATTAATCTGCTGACTTTCCCTTTCTAAGTGCTTCGAGTGAATTAAAACAGGTTATCTGCTTTAACAATAGACTTCAATGTGTATAATGGCTCAAACTCAGTAGAAGCTGAGTTCTCACTACACAACACTACAGAGCAGGTAAATGAATTGTTAGGGCAGCCCTCTTCCACAAGGCCAATCAGGATCTAGGCTGATGCAGCCACCACAAAACCTAGAATTGGTTTCAAATGCTACATTACAACTTTTCATGCTTTCTAATCAGAAGCAGAAAAGCATATGAGATTTGTGACAGGTGATGTATGTGTGTCAGTTTGTATGTTTGCTTGTGTGTAAATGTGTTGTATGTGGCAGTGGCTACCAAATCTTTCACTGATGTTCTGTTGACTAGATCTCCGGGGCTAGGAAGTATATATAGTTCCTGGTTGGCGGGTACTTCTCAGAGGCAGCACTCTGAAAAAGGAAAACAAACTTTTTGGTTTCTATCCCAGGTGTCAAACAGGACAATAATTCCTCACGGAGATGAAAAATGGTGCACATACCCGTGTTTTGTGCATTAATGCTTATTATTTGTTGTACTTTCCATGCAAGAGAATTAAGCCCTTTTTGTCCAGTATGTACTAGTCTTAAAATACTTAAAGTCAACCATGATATGCCATTTGGGTATTTTTTGTCTCTTAGTTAAATAACTCCATGTTCATTTTACTATTCCCCAAAGAACATCATTTCAGAGCTGAAACAGCCATGCTCTGTCTCTTTGCACATTCCTTGAACATGGTGCATTTTCCTGCATATAACATGTCAGGAACAGTGTGAGCAGTAGAGAGGAGAGGGGGACTATTTCTTCCCTTGTTCAAAAGATATGTCTTTTAATGCAGTTAATGGTGACGATAGCTTTGCAAGAAAACTCACTGTAGTGCTGATTTATTTTGATCTTGCAGTTGAATAAAACTCGTAAGTATTGCATTGTCATTCTGCTTTGTATTTCAAAGATTTTCTACTCTCATTTGTCTGAAATATATCTGATTTTCACATCAATAACAAAAATCCAAATGATCAAGAGAAATTAGTGCATATCTAAAGGGCAAAACTATGCAGTATTACACATAAAAGTCTTTGCTTTTTCATTGTTTTAATTCAACAGTTCCCTTTTTAGTTTTGTCATTGTAATTTTTAAATACAGAAATGCTACACTAATATAGTATAATTTTATGTGAACTAAGCAGCACAGGTAAAGTAAATGACTGAAGATAGAACTCAACTCCTTATATAAGTACATATGGCTATATATAGTTTTAGCTTGTAAAAATTGTGGACAATAATTATACTGATAATTATACATATTTTCACCTACCAATTCATTTTTAATGTCCATGTATGTTTAATGTGTATGTATATGTGTGTGCTTCTTTTCTTTAGAAATAACAGTTATATGGATACAGATAGTCCACTTATGTACGTTCTCTCACAAGGTATTTAAATTGGGATTTATTTTTCTCATTATTATAAACAGTACTCTAATGAACCTCCTCCATCTAACTCACTGTGCATCTCCACAATTTTCCTTTTTATTTAAACGTACAATCATTAGGCTACTTTAATGACCTGTTTGCAATTTTAAGAGACATAGAAACACTTTTTTTCCTAAAAACCTCGTACTGATTTTCACTGAATTTCTCCAACAGTTGTAGAAAGTACCTGCTTCCATATAACTTCACTAACACATGATTTAATGTCTCCTTTTGATTCAGGTAATGACTGAGATAGCCTTTCAGGAATCCTCACCAGTCTTTTAATTTTCTTCCAGCTTTGGGGGAAAAAGTTATGTTATAATTTTGGTTTACATGTCTCTGATGAACAGTGAATTTAAGCATCTACCAAATGTGTATTGGCCATTGGTCTGTTCTTTCCCACTCCTAAAAGGACCCTGGCTCTGTGTCTGTTCACATTCTTTTGAATCTTGATTGGTAAGGGGATTTTTGGTACCTACCTTTTCCTCAGTGCTCTGCACAGCCTAGTGCTATGCCAGCCACAGAACAGATGTTCCAGTCATGATTTCTCATTTCTTCTTCCTCCCCACATGTAGATACAGCAAATTCTGTTGGTTCCATCCTTGAAATGCACCTCAATTTATCACATTTATTCTCTCCCTTCACTAAGTATGTAGCATGTAGCATTCTATCCTGTTACCAACATTTCTTCTTTCTTTTGATTGCTTTTGCTACATTTCCTAAATTAGAACAGAAGAAAACACATTTTTTCTCTACTAGAGAATGAATCTTGAGGAGATTCAAATTTTGAATTTGAACTGAAATTTTGAAGAATGTATAGGCAAAGAAGTTAATGATTCTCTCATTTTGCCTTCTAAAGCAAAATAGTTTTCAACATTTCCCTGAACCGTAACACCCTGGTAGGACCACACTTCTATATGAGGCACTGTAGATGGCAAAATAATGACCCTCCAAAAGATACTGACATCCTAATCCATAGCATGTGTTCATGTTTTACCTTGGAAATAGCATAGGAACTTCGCAGATGGGAGGAAGTTAAGGATCTTGAAATGGGATGATTTTCCTTCGTTTTATATGTGGGTCCCATTTAATCCTGAGAGTTCCTGAAATAGGGAGTCAGAGTCATAGAAGGAGGTGTGATGTCAAGCAGAGGTTGGGATAGCCCTAGGAAGGGAATGTATGCCCATACATGGAAGTGACCTCCATAGCTAAAAAGGGAAGGAAAGGGACTGTCTCCTAGAACTTCCAAAAGTAATTCTCTGCCCTTCTGTGTGGAACTTCTATATGCGGCCAAAGGGCTGATTTTAGAAGAGAAATCTAATGAGAGCCATTGCTGATGGTTTCATAATCATTCGTTTTTCTCAAATGACCCATGTTTTGTTTTTCTGCCTTCAGAGTATTGTATCTGTTCCAGCGTTTTCTTATTATGACTTCTATTCAAGTAGACATTACGCCTCTTATGCAAACAGAGTCCTGGGAGGAGCAGTCATGCTCAGACATGTCTGAACTCTGGTGGTAGATGGTTTAGTTGCCCTTCACCCCTCCCAGTATCATTTCAGATTTGCATCATGCTTCCCATTTCACAAAGCAACCCAAATGTTGCCACATTTGACTCTCAACGTGACTCTCCAAGGAAAGCAGGCAGGAAAGACAGCTTTATCTTTACTTTATAGACTCAAAAACTAAATCTTATTCGAATATGCATAGACAGTATGTGGATCAAATTAGGCTTCTTGAACTTTAAACTCAGTGTTGTTTCTCTTCTACCCTACCTTCTTTAACAGGGGTGTGGATTAATTTACTTCCACATGAGAAATGATCAGGACATGAGGAGCAGGTGACAAACAATGAGGATTTGCTACTTATTATGGAAGGAAGCAAGGCATTTTGCTTAGTGAACAGCGGGAATCCAGTTGCTGCTTATTTCAATACTATTTTTCTCTTTTTTTTTTTTTTTAGAAACGATACTAAATAAAGTAGTGTTCTTTCTTTTTTTTTTTTTTTACATATAAGTGCAGTGTAGTCTTTTGCCATTTTATAATAAAGCGTCAAGTCCTACTAACAACATGCTAAGGGAGCAAATTGAAAACACTGGGTTTATATTTGTACAAAATCCAGGAGCCAAGAATTCTCAAATGGATGCCAATAAAGTCTTGTTAGTAAGGCAACTAAATTATGCACCTAGTTATTCTCATAGGTACAGTGCCAATAGACTAAATGAAATTGACAATGTTGTCTTTTTTATTTATCAGTAATAGCTCTAGGGCAACAGAAAAATTCTGAAATGATTCCAAAGTCTGCAAGTTGAACTTGTTTCTGTGCCTCTCTTCCACCTATCATTTAATTTTTCATTTCAAATAATAGAGAAGGCATGACATTTTTCATCTCTTTCCTAATTACAGTACATGTTATGATCTTTTAATATATTTTATTATCAGTTCAGAGTCCCCAGATTTTAGAGTGGGTGAGAGCAAAGACAGCAAGCAGTTTTCATTATGTGTGAGTTAAATTACCAATTCAATCAACTCAACCTCACTCAGCCTGGTGAGGGTGTGAGCCATGGAGAAGGGCACTGCCTGATATTCAGGAATTATTCAAAAAGTAAAATTTTTAAAAATGTAAAATATTACATTTTTACATTCATATAGACTTGTATTAACGTGTCTTATTTCAGAATCTAAGTAAAACGAACTTTTGTAAATATGTGTATTTTAAATTATATCAATTCTGTATATATTTTGTGCCTTAAAAGTCTTTTTCCTGGGATAAAGATTTCTTGATCACTTTCATGGTAAATTTCTTAGTTTTAACCATGAAGGAAATCTGTCACTATTTACTCAACCATCTTCATTTCTTACTCAGTCTTTTTATTGAGTGGTTTACAAGAAGAATACTCTATGCATATTTAGCTTTTTTGATAATCACTTATTTATTCATAGTGCTACTAATAATAGACCAGCCCTATGCACACTTATATTTAGATGATGCTTTCTATACACTGCAAATGGCATTCAAATACCTATAACATATCATCCCATTTCATCTTATGGCAACCTTATGAGCTATGTTCAATGATTCCTTTTCTCTCTCCCAAATATGGCAACCTTATGAGCTATGTTCAATGATTCCTTTTCTCTCTCCCAAATATAAAAACCCATAATTAGAGAGGCTACCTAGTTGCCCCATGGTCTCATAAGTAATCAGAGCCAAAATTTCAACCAAAGCAATAAAACTGGATTCTGCCTATTTATATTGGACAGGCTGAACTTTATAATTTTAGTCTTTAAACCTGTATCATTAGTGTAATCACAGAAATTATTTAACATAGAAATCACAAAATTGGACATCTAGGTCTCCACTATGCACTACCCTGAAGGGACAGATAGTAGCTCAGGGGAACAAAAGTTCTTTTCCTCTGCAGCATCAGTGGTCATTTCCATGAGGACAGATTGCAAACCCAGTGAATTTTCTAGAAGAATAAAATTTAAATCCAAACTATGTTGAGATTTAGTTATCTTTAGGTATGAAGAAAGGATAGCATATAAGTTATGAAACATCAAGTCTCAAGGCTGACAAATCAAATTGTGTGACTTTTAGCAAATCCATACTTCTGCCAGCATCTGAGAGTTCCATTCACAAAACAATGATGGCCTAAATATAACTCAAAGCCCCCTTAGGCTGTATGAGTCTCTGCTTTCTGGGTCAATGTTGCTGATTGTACTTCCATGGGGCTCTTTTTGATAGAGATAGTATAGGCCTCACTCTTTTCCATATCATGTTGCTTCATTTACATGATACTCTAGACCAGTAGCGCCACCCATCCTGGAGATATTTGGCAATATAGACACTGTTGGCACTGGGTGATGCTAATGGCATCCAATGGATAGAGGTCAGAAACGCAGCTAGATATCCCACCTCGTGTTGGACAGTTCCTACAAGGAAGAATTACCTTGCCCAAAATGTCAATAGTGTGGCTGCTGAGAAACCCCACACTAGATTAGAGGTAAATATCGCTGATCTTACATTGCTACACCTCATCAATGATGAATAACTGTAATGTCTCTTTTTTTTGTTGTTTTTCTACTTGCCAATAACGTTATATAATTTGATGTCCCTATTGTCATTACTAATGTGCAACACTTGTTCATATAATTATCATTAAGAAGAGAAGTGCAGAAGATGAACGAGTCTATTGCTGCCAATTTTTTCCTGTTAATAGTAAAAAGAAAGGGTTATAACTCCCTTTACACCTGCTGTTTTCCTAACCCTGAATATATTTTCTTTTGAAATGTGAATTCCTGGTCGAAAACTACTGAGACTTAAACATTCCCCACTCAGAGAATTTAGCACTGCAAGATACCACAATGGTGCAGATCTTAATAATACCCAATTATGTCTGTACAAAATTGAGGATCACGTGCTCGCTTCGGCAGCACATATACAAAATTGAGGATCACGAGTATAAAATATCATTAAAATAAAGTAGCTTACATTTTTCAGAGTCTCTACATTTTACACTGTCAGCTAAAGACCTGCTGTGGCTGTAGAATGAAGTCAATTCTTCCAATATGAAACAAATTTCAAGCAAGGTTTCCTTTTCATGGAATGCATGCCAATAAAATAAAGGCAGTTCATCACTGTTAATAAAACAGAGCCCTTAGTAAAGAGTGATGAGATGTATATTGAAAAAAGGCCATGTTCAACCAATTGCACACAAACCTTGCTGTGTGCTTTCAATTTGAATCAAAATCAGTAATTCAAATGTTTCAGCGATTTCTGTGAAAAATGTTAACTACTCGAACTAAAGTATCATAACTTTCCTCTACTTAGGAGAACTGCTCATTAGTCAGCCCTCACCAGTCAGCTTCTCTTTGTTTTGTCATGAATGACTATAGTCAAGCTATTTAAAGCAACTGATGCATTCAGTTGTCAGTTACAAATGTCTGCCTAGAGTCCCTCAAATGAACCACAATTTGATTCCAATATCTTTTTTTTTCTTTTTAAGCAAAATGGCAGGATTTGGAAAAGCATAAAAAGTATATCTGTTGTCATGACAAAGACAGGAGAAACAATGAAAGATTAGAAGGCAAAAACACCTGCAAACAGAAGTTAAAGACCTTGAAGTAAAGGAAGAACGAGAAAAATCCCTCCTGATCATTTACTCTGTTAATACAAAAGAATTTAGAAGTTAAATAAGAAAGAGCCATATCCTGAATGAGTATTCAAGTATATGATACTGATTTCATCATAGCAACCTTTAGTAAAATAATCTTTTTTTAAAAAGGCTATGTCTTGTATCTTGCAATGAGACCAACATTAATCTTCATTTAAATGCATTTAAAAGAAATGAAATTTTCTTCAACCATTCTTCCATTCACTAATATACCTGAGAAATGCTGATGACCTACTATGTGAGAGGTCCTGCTTTAGAAACAGGACCTAGCAGTCATTACAACATGAGTTATCTGTTGCTGCATAGCAAATGGTCTCCAGATTCAGCAGCTTAGACAAGAAAAATATGCATTATCTCCCACAAATTGCATGTGTCAGGAACTCAGGAGTAGTGTAGTTGGGTGATTCTAGTTCAGGATCTACAACATTGCAATCAAATTTGCAACCAGGGATATATCTGCCAGAGACTTGAGAGTAACAGGAGGATCAGTTTCTGAGAAGGTTCATTCAAGTGGTTTGGTTGTTGGTAGGAATCCTCAGTTCCTTGCCAGGGGATCTACTCATGGACTGCTTGAGTGTCCTGCTGACAGTGGTCCTGGCCTAAGCCAGAGTAAGCAAACCGAAGAGAGGTAGTCAGTATCCATAATTTCTCTTATAACCTCGATTTGTATGTTACATGTTGCAATTTCTGTAATATGTAATTGGTTACACAGTGAGCCCTAGAGACTGCAAAGCAGGATAGCAGGGAGGAGGGCATCAGTTTTTGTTTGGTTTTGTGTTGGGGGATCTCATATTTGTTGTTGTTTTGTTCTAGCGGTACTGGGGATTGACCTATATTGAGCTATGTATGCAGCTATTTTTAAATTTTTACTATTGTTTTGAGAAGGGATCTATTAATTTGCTAAAACACCCAGAAGGAGTCAGAGGTGCAATCCTCCTGCCTCAGGCCTCCGGGGTCCTGGGATTATAGGAGTGTACTGCAGCATCTGGCGTATTGTATCATTTTAGAGCCTGGTTAACACAACAGCTGTGAGCATTTTGCTATTTACAACAAATAGATTTTTAAAATGAACAGTAAAACAAAGTCCTTTCTTTTAGGAAGCTCGTATTTTGGTGGAGAAGATAAGATGATAAACTGGTATAAAAGGTAAATTATCCTCTACTGATGTTTGCTACAATCAAGAGAGAGCAGAATAGAGACTGAGTGATGAGACAGGGACATTTTCTACAGGATAGTTAAGCAAGTTCTCTCTCAAGTGGCTTTTAAAATAGATACTACAAAATGAGATGGACTCAGGCATTGGGGACTTTCTGGAGAAGTACTGCAGGCAAACACAAAGCTTGTGCTAAGGACTTTAATGGGCACAAGTGTGGCCTGTTCACAGCACAGAAAAAAGGCCAGTGTGGTTGGAGGGTCATGTGACAGGGAAACTCAGAACAGAGGTAAGCCGCACAGGTTGACCCGAGTTAGCTCACATTCGGCCTCATAAAACAGAGTAAGGAATCTCAGCTACATCCTACATGTCATAGGAAAGGCACGATTGCAAATCATTAGTTTCAGGGTAGGTTATAAAGTGTTCAACAAGATTAATGAGTACATAGTTTGGGGGTTTTTGTTGCTGTTGTTGTTGCTTTTGGACAGATATGAACATTTGTGTGTATTTTTGGCTATATGGGGAGATCAAGAACTGATTGTTTTCCTTTGTACCATGGACAGAGTCTCCTGGGCACACAATATAGATCCCAGGAACAGTGTTCCAACTCCCAGTGTTGTCTTATGATATTACCTTTGTTAAAAAGGCACATGGAATCTAAAGAAATCCATATTTTTCTCTCTCCAACTCCCTCAAGCAGGCAGTTTTAAAGTTATGCTGCCAAATGACATATTTCTATTAAATCAGTCTGTATGGCTATCACTCTTTAGTTTATTTGTCACCATGATGTCTCTCTTCCCCTTTCCCTACACTTTTTCAAAAAGGCACTTCATGTATTTGTTTTAAGCAACATATATAGTCTTAATACATAACACATGCTCAGGAAATATTTGTTGAATGAATACATGAATTACTGAATTTATGCATATAAGGACAGTAAAGCTTTTCCAAAGAAGAATGGCACCTCATTATGCAAAAACTCGGATGACAGCAGTATTAAAGTCACACTCACTATTCAAAATAGGATAGACCTTTGAATTCATGATGCTTACACTAAACATGCAATCCCTAAGGAATCAGTTATTGATCTGGATTCAAGAATGTCCCTAGATATAAAATATAGACAAAAAAATTAACCCCATGGGAGGTAGCCAAGAGGTACTCTGTCCTTGATAGTATAGGATCTTGATAGTAAAAGGAATTATTATCCATGATGCAAGTATTTAGATTAATTTCTTGCTTCTGAAAATAGATTTTACTGCTGTTATGCTTTTATATGGTTGGATGCTACATTTGTATTTTACCAGTAGAGTTTATAAAGTTTATAATTACTCTCTTATTCCTTACATCATTCCTTTTCAGTTTTTTTCTTTCTGTGATTTTACCACTTTCCAAAGTGCCTATTTGCTTATTGACATTTCCCTCTCTCTACTCTAAAATTGAACTGAAAAAATACACATAATAACGGCTCTTTGCAAAATTTGTCTACAGAGAAAAGTTACTGTGAAAAAAACAAATGCATAAAACAAATGAACGCAAGACCCTTGCACATCAGATATATTAGTATCATTTATTTTAGATTTTAACCATCTAAATGATAAAGGTCATTGAAGGGTGGATATGAAGACAATTAAGGTCATCAGGATTTACTGGGGATTATTAGCTCTCTTTAAAATGATACCAGACCTAATATTGTCCTAGGATTGCAGAGTGGCAAGAGCCATTTTTAATTATTAAAAGTAATTTCACATGTGGTTTAACAGTCATAATTGGAATTTTGAGTTATGCTTTCCCTTGGTAACAACCCATTTCCTTTGTTTGGATAAACCTCAGGCATGGAGAGATGAAATATGATGTCCTTTAATATGTGATACTTCAAGAAATTACATTTCACCAGCAGGCATTCAGCATTTCGGCAGCTGAAATGGAATTTCAGGAAAACATAATAGAGATTAGGTCCCATCATTACTGCACCTCACTCACCAGCTTCTGGGGCTTCAGTAAACAAAGGTTTTGGGGAAAAAAGGAATAAATATGGGTGTGTATGCTCTGCAAAGAAATGCTACAAAGACCTGGTGAAAGATTGGAAATACATGCCCATCATCTTTGAGTTGCATGGTGGTAGGAACAGGAGAAGTGGGTGTATGGCAGCTCCTAGTTGTTTTTAAGGTAAAAAAATAGGCATATCAGCATACAGCACAAAATATATCTACAACAACCAGTATTATAAAAACCACAGCGAACTATAATGTTCATCTTGAAGCAGCCTTTTCTTTATGCATCTGGTAACATCCCACTCAGTTTCTAGAGTCATTCAGTGTTTACTTGTCATGTGAAGGTTTTGTTAATGCACAGTAGAATGAAGTTCCTCCTAATTATTGAGTTCTTTATGGCCATTTACTTCATACTGCAGTCATGTTAACTGGCATTCACTCACCTGTTCAGCAGTAAATACTTAGGAGTACCTCCTATGAATCAAGGCCTGAGTTAAGCCTTTCTATCTTTGTCCCCATAAGAGCCCTAAGTGACAGATGCTAGTATTTTTACCATTAAGAAATGAGAAAACTGAGGAATAAGGAGATGAGTCACTAAAGTTAAACAAGTAGTTATCATATTAAGTTACATTTCTCTGATCTCAAAACCTAACCCTTAACTAATAGGCTGTATCATCTTGACATGATACTATATGATTTTAAATTATGTTGTATTTATTACATTTTATATACTATACAGCTATATATTTATGTGTGGAGATAGATACACTAATATGATATAATGACAAAATGTATGATATAATAGCATAGTGTGTTGGAGCTGGCTCATACTATTTACAGTAATCTCTTTCTAATTTGACATTCAATGACATCATGTTGGTAATTTGATATCAGTCACAGTAGGAGTATTTATTTACATGTAGTAACTGAAAATGATACAACTCTGGCTATTTTTACTCAAGAGCTGGCTGTTAACCTCTTAACAACCCTACTGATTACATTGTAACATTTTCTAATTACTGTTGAAACTGTTCATATTGGGTCCTTTCTCCTCAAATAATGCGATTATATTTTAATAATAATTTTATGCAGTTTGTATATAGCACAGTACCTAACACATAGTGGGTACTCAGTAAATTATTTTGGTAGGAATTGGTGAATATTTTACAGTGTCTTTCACAGCTTTTACAATATTTACTTCTATTAGTCTAACAGTTTCAGTGTGTGTAGTGTCACTACACAGCTTCCAAAGGATGAAATGTGTGACGTCTGAAGCACAATTCTTTGCTTCTCAGCTGAACTGCTTCACAGGGAAGAGACACACTGCATATCAAGTACCTAGCACTTATTTCTACCTGCAATGCTAGCAGGATGCTGGCTGCACAGGGAACAAAATTGAAGTCTACACCAGTTCAAACCAAAGGGATGACAAACAAGTTTCGAACTATTCATGTATGCTTGCCTTTTCTATGCTTTATAATTTTGCCCCCTATAACTTGCTCCCTGTCTTAACCTGGCTTTCAAGAGATTATGCAAAAAAAAGAGAGATTATGCATTAAAATCCTAGATTCTTGTTAAAAAAAAAAAGACAATACTTTCCAAAATTTTATAAACAGAATCTCAATCACTTCTCACAGAAGACAGTAAGGAGGATTTATACCAGAAAGTGAATTATTATAGGAAAGTATTCCAAAAACCATTTTTATTCTAGATAAACAGAGGTTTTGGACTATGATACATAGTTTATGCATATCCACTCTCCACTGAGCAAATATGTGATCCTGAGCCTCAGTTTTCTCTTCTGTAAAACAGGTATGTTGTACCTACTACATAGAAAACCGTATGTTGAAATTACTTTGCATGATGCCTGATCTGTAATAAACATTCATTAATTTGCTTATATTTTTCAATATCTAATGTACTGCCTTCAAATTAATATATTTTGAATGAATGAGTGGAGAAAACAAAAATAAAAATTAAATCGCTCCTGAAGATCTAAACATTCATCCACTTTCTTTCAGAGCCACACTGCAGACAGTCCTGTGATGGCAGAATGTTTCACATCCGCACTCTATAATATAGTGACTTTAAACCACACAGAGTGTCTAAAAAACTATATTTCTAATTTTATATAAATTCAGTTTATTTTAATTTAATGCTCATATGTGGTTTATGACTACAGTATTAGAGTACAGTTAAATGACGAACTATATGGAACTGGATTATATTCTAAACTCAGTAAAATTTTCAGAAATTATTGTCCACTTTGGGAAGGACAAATAAATTTCTTGCCACAAAAAAAAAGCCCTTTTTTGAGTCTCTTGCTTCTCTTGCTCACAACACAGGAATTGCTTGTGAAATTTCATGCTTTGGAAAGAAAGCTTTGTGTACTGTGAGTATAAGGACACTTTAAAGATCCTTGCAGTCTGCTTGGATATATTTAATTGCCAAGGACTTCTGACAGGCACTGGGGTCACTAACCAGGGCAGGGTGGGAGGTGCAGAGTTGGGAGATCAAGGCTGGCTGGTTCTCTAGTGCTCAAGCCTTTCTCACAGTTCACATGTGGCTACGTTAAAGGTTGAGACAATTATGCTGTGTTTTCAGCTGATAAAGTGACCCAGTGGCCCAATAGCTTTATTCGTTGTTAAGCATTCTATTGGGGGGATGCATAATTTTATTTTACATAGTGCCCCAAGTAATGAGAATGTTGCATGTATTCGAAACAGATTGAGATTCAAGGAGGTGCTGTAAGCATTGATGTTTGCAAACATTTAAACCACTAAATCATAAAGCAGAGGACCCTTAGAAGTCATCTAATTCAACCCACTTTACAATTGAAAAGGCTGAGAAGTGACTGGCCCAGGGACATAAAAATAGAGGCACAACTAATAAGACCAAAATCCTGGCTTGCTGATTCTTAGTACTTGCTGTATCTATTACACACCACAGGCAGTCGCAAATAGAAAAGAAAAGAAAAAGAAACCTTCAAATCTATTTTGAAAGACTGTCAGGATGTCACTTGTAGGCTAAGAAAAGAGCTATATGTAAATTTATTGTAATGTGATAGTTTGAAAAGGTGCTGGTATCATTTCCCCAGTTTTGTGGCCCACCCTGTCTCCCTAGGCACTCATGGCTTCTGGTTTTCTCAGAGGACACAGTACCCTCTTGGAGTAAATTAGGCAGATTGGAAAACAGCATTAACTCTTTCCACTCCCCAGGGAACACTCCCCGCTTCGGAGCACTAATTTTCTTCCTGGTGTGTGGCTAATGCACTGGGGAAAAGGGACCTATCGGGTATGCCAGTAAGGTCAGGGACCACATTATCGCAATTTTATTGCCAGTTAGATGAGATGGAGCCTGCTGTGTAAATCAAAGAGTTAACAGTGGGGCAGGTGGCTGCTATGACTTTGTCATCTCGGGGTCATAACTGTACAGGATGCGGCGATCTGTCATTTTTCAGACACTTGGGTCTAGCAGCCACTGTATTTTGGAAACCATCAGTCCTGTTTCTGAAAAATCTATACCAGGTGTTACACAGCCTGAAATCACTCCATCCTCAGGACTCATTCTGCTCTATCATCTAATCTCCTCAGGGACTGAGAGACCAAGGTAAGCTCGAGAATCTCTGCAGGCTTCATTTCTCTGAGTTTTGCAATTTCCTACTTTAAGACTAACACAATTGTGGGCTTTGAGCCCAGCCTTGACTCCCAGACAGGAAACTCATACAGTTTCATTTTCCTCTTATCAAAGAAGAATTGCTTCAAAATTATAAGTGACTATAACACTACCACTATGTCACATTCTGTATACATATACATTTACCTTTTTCTCAAGAAAAAAAAAAAAAAACTATACACACAAAAATTGTAATTCTATTGGAAAAGATGATACTAACAAGGCCCTACCTCAATTCCTAGAGCCCTGTTTTTAGAAAATAAACTAACAATTCACAATCCTGTGAGGAGAGTTACATGCATAGAAAACTAAAGTCAAGGAAGTGATTGATTCACTATTAAGCTTGTGGAATCTTCCCTCTTTTCCCAGTAGCTGCAGGCTGACATGGAAGGTCCTGTAAGGGCCAGGCTTCTGAGCATTCGGGTTCATTAGGCATGCATCTCATTTTGGCAGGAAGCCACTCTCTTTAAGTAAAACCCAGTCACAGATAAACGGAGGGCAATCATGTCTCAACTAATAAATGCAGGCTGCAGAGACAGGGCTGCCAATCTTGTGAGATGAGGATAAAAGGGGTGGAGGGAGAGAGTGTGCTCTGTGTCTTTCTGATCACATAGTGCACAATACCATCAAAACAGGAAGAAGCCTGCTCTGGCTCTCAGAGGCCAGACCAAACCACCAGTGCAAACAACACTGATGCCATGTGCTTGGCCTGATGGTACGTTTTCCCCGTGGAACTTTAAGGATCTTACAAACCCTTTATATTAAATCCCTGTGGTTTCCCTGGGAATGGCAACAAAGCCTGAAGTGTGCTAACTGATACACCGAGGCACAGGAAGGTCCAGGAGTTAGGGTGAAGCAATGCAGTCCCAGTGAGGTCTATAAGCAGAGTGAAATAGAAGATTGAAGGACTCATTACCATAGTCCATCTATGGTCACTGAGAAAAAGCTACAGCAATGTCTCTGACACACTCCACAGTCATATGAGAAAAGATTCACTGGAGACTAACATAACAAACGAGTGAGGCAGGAAGATATCTTATCACAGGGAACAATGAAGTGCATTATCAAGAGCACCTAGACAAACATCTGTTTTTTTGTGGGATATGTGTGTGTGTGTGCTTAAATTTAAAAAATTATTAGAGTAAAAAAGTACATTGCCATACATCTCCCTCAAAGTACTTCCCCTCACTTCAGCCACACTTACGCCATCACTCTTGCTGCTTTCTGAAACAGTACTGGAAATCCTCTTTCATGAGTGTTATGAGGTGTGATAAAAAATATGGTGAATGTTGCTGCTAAATACCATCCAGTGAAATGGCAGGCTTGTAAAGTCATTATAGTATATCTTTGTCCACTTTATGCACCAGATCTGGCACCGTGCAACTTCTGGCTCTTCCCCAAAGTCAAAATGATCACAAAGTTAAACATTTTGAACCAATTCAGAACCTTGAGGCAGCCAAGTCAATTCAACTAAAGACACTCACAAAAGAGGACTTCCAGAACTGCTTCTGAAAGTGGCAAGAACGATGAGATGAGTGTGCTGGAAGCAAGAAGAAGTATTTTAAGGTGGGATTCATGTAATACATTTTTAAAAATTTAAACAGTCACCATATTTTTGAAGTATTCAGGCATCTTAAAAGATAGTGCAAGCCACTAAAACCATCAACAGGCAACCATCTGGGACCTTAGCCCTAGGCAATTAAACGCACCAGCTAATGGTTCAGACATCCTCTTCATGCTGTTTGAGTAGACACAGCAAGAATCAGCCTCCTTTCATCACGCCAAGCATGATGGCACTGAAGTTCATTCTGCACACATGACTGGGATATTTGGTTAAAATTCTACAACAGCAACATAATCCAGGCCTCAGAAGCCTAGGATGAGAACAGAGATGCCTGGGAAAGCATGCCCTGAAAAACAGAGACTGCTTGCAGGTAAGCACAATAAAGGACCAGCCACTTTCCTAAAATTCTGATATCAAAGACCTATTCATATCTTCTTAATAAGGAGTCCAATTGCCTATTATTATGCAGCTCTACCTCACCAGTCAACCCTTTTCACAAACTCTATTTCCATTCTCACCCCCAAACCCACATTTCCACCATTCCCATAAATCCCTACAAATCTATGTGTACCTGCCTGTCAGACAACTATCTGGATAGTCACATCTTTGCTTATAACCTAAAGAGGCTAATCTTTGGATTTTTATAACCCTCCAGGGTGACAGAAGGGTAAGCCGACTGATGAAATCCCTTCAGCGTTAATACGTGATAAAGTAAAATCCAATCCCCAGGGCCCCTCCTACAGAAACCCTCTGGTCCTACTTTATGTGGATCATATATCTTAATAGGTTTTCAAGCAATTTAGAAGACAAGACAAAGCAGCTGGTAAGAGCCAATTTACAAGCCCTTTATCCCAAGCCACATACCACCGACCTGCAACAGTACCCCGGTCGGCACAAACAAGCCTTTTCCAAAGATGAGGACACTCATGTCTCACAAATTCCACTTTCCTCAAACATAGAAACACACTATTTCATAGAAGCTTGTTGTCTTATTTGTTTTATGATTCACTGCATCTGTTCAGCATTTATTTCTCTTCTCAGCTCTTTCAAAATGGCCGCTATGAGTCAGGTAAACGCTTGCTGCTTTCTGTGTCCCTGTTACAAAAGGAAGACTTAAAACTGCAGAGCCTCTGAAAGAACTAGCAACCCAGAGACCTCTTTCTTATTATTCGTAATTCTGCAGCAACATTTTTTTACCAATTTGGATGTAAGAAAGTGATAACTGATCCTGTATGTGATAATAATTTATCTCAGCAATTTCACATTATGCAAATCTAAGGCAAGCTGTGCTTTGAGGTGAGCCCGTGGGGTTCGGCTGCAAAAATCATGACAGGGTAATTCGCAGGGGAAGAAAATGAGTATTGCTCTTCAAGGTGCCTTCTGCTCTGGAATACATTCAGGAAAATTAATCAGTCCCTAACATCCCTGTGTTAGTCTCTCTCATTACAAATCAGAGTAAACAATTACTGCATTAAGCACTCTCTAAGAGGTTTCAAAGGCCACTAGTGCTTACTGCTGATTTTCATAAATGATCTTCAAGGAGCCCCCTTGGGGGTGGGAGTCCTGGGGAGGTCCAGGGAGAGGTTAGAAAGGACTGCATCTCATTACCATGGTGATGAGATGCAACTTGCAGCATGTCTACAGAACCACTTGCTATGAATTTGGGATACAGTTTTCTGAGACAGCGTCAAATTTAATGGATGGCAGCATTCCTGGGCACTCTATATTTCTCTTTTGAGCACTGATCACAAATACATGGGCCCTGGAAGTGGAATCCTAGCTCCAGCTCTTAGGAACTCCATGACCTTAGACAATTGGGTTCAAAAGAACAGTAACCATCTGTTTTGCTTAGGCTTGTTGTGGGGATCTACTAAGATTAAGGCATTTCAAGTAGTGCTTAACCTGTAGTTAGCACTCAATGGGAGTCACTACTTTCCAATTGTTTCACAAAGTCTACCTTCCATTTTAATGGACACAGTCAGGGGAAACCAGAACAGTACTTTTGCATTGCAATATTCATGGTACCTTGAAAAGTGCCAAGTACATGGTAAGAATTCAGTTAATAGTTGGGGATTTAGCTCAGGGGTAGAGCACTTGCCTAGCAAGCACAAGGCCCTGAGTTCGATCCCCAGCACTGAAAAGAAAAAAAAAAAAAAAAGAAAAAAAGAATTCAGTTAATATTTTGTCAATTAATAGGCAAATGAATGGAAATTGACTCTTTTCTTTGAAAAATGATTCCCCTTTGATATTTTACTCACAAAGACTTAGGGAGAAACTAGGACAGCTCAATTCTAGCAATTATATTCCTTTTGATTCTACTAAGGTGCACAATTAGAGACAAGACAAAATATGAGATTGTTAATGTATTGAGTCATTCCTGAGACAAATATGTCTGGTGAAAGCAAAGGCAATGAAGTGATAGAGAAAAGATAATCCTTGGGGAAGTCACAGCTAGGCCCATATGTCCTTTTCCCTTTCTTGTGGCATGAATCATAGTACCTGTGTACCTCTCTCCTGGGGCTTGGAGCTACAGCAATGAGACAACTATAGAACTTGTAACTTCTTGTAGAAAGAAGCTATAAAATCAACAATTTTGTTTACTAATTCTATGGCTCTAACACACAGCTTACACTCAGACTAGCATATCTGGACAGAGATGAAAGAATGGGATTATGATGCGGTGGGCCCTGAGAAAGCACCCCGCTGTGATAGCCAGTATCCTTGCTTCTGCCTACATAGAGTTCTGTTTACTTTGGGAGTAAACACAAACTTCCTTTATACTGTAATGTGAATGAAGGTGTTGGATAGAATGTCTTTGGGATGGCTTTCCCTTGCTGTGGAAAAACACCTGACATAAACAAAGGAAAGATATATTTTGGTTCATGATTTCAGAGGCTCCATTACTTTGGGCCCTTGGTGAGGCAGAAACATAATGACAGCAGTGAGTGACAAAAGAAAGCTGCTCAGTTCATGGTATCCAGGAAGTAGAGGGAGAGAGGAAGGGGCTGGGGACAAAATCTGCCCTTGGAAGTCATGCCCCTGGTAATCTACCTCCTCCCACTAGGCTCCACCTCATCATATAGCCCATTCAGCTATGCGCTATCAGGTAAGCACCCTCATGATGTAGTCACAGCTCTAGGCTCCTCCTCTGAACACTGCTACATTGTGGATCAAGCCTCCAAGGTGTGAGTTTTGGAGGGACAGTCCACACTTAAACCACAATGTCCCCCAAACATTGGCACATTAATGTGTGCTCATAGGTTTTGGAATCCCAAACTGACTATACTCTATCTTCAAATATCACATTTTGACCTGAAACAGAGCAAAAACTCCCTTAACTCAAGGTAGTTTTTACTGCAGTATAAAACTAATGATGTCAAGGGCAGTTCGGGAGCAAAGAAGTGCTCTTTCAGCTCCCAGTGGAACACAAGGGAGATTAGGAAAAGACTCAAGATAGAGTTTGCTCTCAGAACAGAGGGCATTGTCAGTAAGTTTATTTGTTTCATAACCGAACTTTGTTAAAAAAAAAAAAAAACCCAAAAACAAAACCAAAACCAAACCAAAACAAAACAAAACCTCTGTGTTTATTCAATTTGATGGTCTGTCAGTCACTGGTGAATCTACTGCATGTAACCCGCTGGGCCTTGCAAGGAAGGGAAACTCATGGTCAGGCGATCCCTCAGCTTGCCATCAATGACACCAATCACTTGGCCTCTACTTACCATTTGGGTTTGAACTATGTACACTGCCACATGCAGAATCCAGTTCTCTCACCACTGGAACCATACGTGCAATCTGAGCGCACCTTAACTGTTTCAGAATCAGAGGTCTCCAAAGTCAGTTTTCTTCCTGCCTGCCTGAGACGTGAGCTACTCATAACTAAATATATTCTAGCATCCCTCCTTCAAATGATCTGCTGAATTCTGTGCCTCATCTTTCGTTGCGTGTGTGTATGAACATACATCAATAAAATGCCCTGTAGTAGGCAAAAAGATGTCCCTCCTATAATGCCCAGATTCTAACCCTGGGAACGTATCACCAAGATATGAGTTATGATCTTGAGATGTGGAAGTTACTTTGTATTATCCAACGAACTAACAAAAGATAGTCATGGAGAAAATGTGACTATGGAAACTGGTGGAATCAGTGACATTGCTGGCATCGAAGGCAGGAAGAGCCACAAATTAAGGAGTACAGATAGCATCCAGACATTGGAAAAGATAAGGAAACAGATTTTCCCCAAGAGCCTCCAGAAGGGATGCAATGGTGCTGAAACATTAAATTTTATCTGTCAAAACGCATTTTCAGACTTTTGTCCTCCAGAAGGGTAATATAATAAGTGTGTGTTAGCACAAATTATATGATATTAACAGTATAAAAATATTACACACCTATAATATTTTATTGATTTTCTTTTTTCCCACATCCTCCTTCTTCTGTATTCTACATCTTTATTGTCCTAGTTAAAAATACCTAGCTTAGGGGCTGGGGATTTAGCTCAATGGTAGAGCACTTGCCTAGCAAGCACAAGGCCTTCAGCTTGATCCCCAGCACCACTCCTCCCAAAATATCTACCTTAAATCAAAGAGTTCTGTGTCAGCTCCTCTGCTAAAAACATGCATTACTTTATCTGATACTCAAAACAGCCCCCAGGCATCTGATTAGAAAGCAGTAGATGCTGGGGTTCAGTGCATGGTATTAGGCCCTAGATTACCCAGGCTACCAACTCCACTAAATATAAGCCTAAAATCTGAGGGAAATTATCTTTTCTATGCCTTGCTTTCCTCATCTGCACAATGGGAATAATAATAGTGCCTACTTATAGGGCTGCGGTGAGAGTCAGTTGATTAAAGACATGATCACTCCCACTTTAAAATTGAGGAAACTAAGGTTGAAAACCTTAATGCACTTGCCCTCCATAGTATGGATAAGAAGCAAATTGGACCAATACACTCAACTTCAACTTGTAAGAGCAATACAGGTTTCTTCATTGAATGCACCAGTGAATTGATAAAGTTTCTATCTAAGAAATAAGCCCTATAATACTATAACAAAAAGGATAGAGCATTAAGACTTCTGAATGTTGCAAGAAGTTATTAAAAAGGAAATACATTTTGGTAGAAATGAGAGAGACAGTAACTGCTCTAATTTGGTAAGTAGGCAGGCAATGGCCACATCACATAAAAAAATGATGGGTGGTGCTGCCAGGGACATTTTATGTTGCACTGATTGACTTGCAAAGGTCTATACATATTAAAATAATTCTTCATCCCGGAATCTGCTAAAGAGACAAAAAATCAGAATCATGGATAACAGCGTTTTCACACCCTGAAGAAGGACATGCATTTCTTTGTGAAGTGTTTCTCTATAGCAAGAGTTCTAAAACCTGAGCATATCAATTTGCTGGGCTCCATCTCCCTGGGTTTTTGGTTCAGTAGGACTGGGTCAGATTGTGAAGCCTGCATTTCTAACAAGTTTCCAGGCAATTCTAAGGCTGCTGGTCTGGTGACTGTGCTTAGAGACCCACTGATCTATAGCAATTATTTCCTCACTGCTTCCGTCCAAGATTACTTCCAAAAGACTCACAAAAGGAATTTAATTGTCTCAATCTAACATTTCAGGGAATTGAAAAGGAAGTCCTGTCTGAGTATTTGTAACAACATGAACCCCATTAAAAGTACAAGACTCTGAGAAAGCAAATCAGCTTTGTTCAAGAAAGCTTCTAAAGGACCTGCAACACCAAGGAAATGACTCTGAGGCAATGGCTATGTCGAACACTCAGTTCTCAATACAGAGGACCAGGGAAATATAATTCTATGTAGAGTAATTCCTGATTTAACTGATCTCTCAAACAGGACTCCTAACATCATCTCCATTGATTTGTCTATCCCTGAGGATGGAATTTTGGGGATGTGACAGGGAAATCTTTAAGAGCCTTGTAGCTGGTTTTCAGCTTTCTGTATTAATACCCTGGCAAAGAAACAAAGTGGCTCAGAATTGTATCTGAGGCATAGTAGGCTAATCAACCAAAGAAGTCTCATTCCCAACACAGATGCAAGCTCACAATTCTCACTCTGTCCATAGGATTGGGGGGGGGCTCTAAATTTTAAAATCCATTACAAACAGTATGTTATGAGGAAAAAGGAGAGAGGGATAAACATTTTCTGCAATCTTTTTATTTAATTTCCTGTTTAAATTTCTCATCTAGCTAAGAAGTAACTTTGAGTTCACATTTAGAAGTGAATAGATTAAAGCCAAAATTGAGGAAAGCCACTGGGCAAGAAAAGTGACAAAGAATCAAAGCACAGTACTGTAAAAGTCATCCTTTAAAATTAATCATTTCTCAAAATGTAAAAGAAATACCATATTTGAGGATGTGAGTTATGAGGAGAAATAGGTATAGCCTCAGGAATATAAATTACTTTCACAACCTCTTAATTATGAATAACTCTACTGCAGATGTCCAAGGTTTAGTATAATTATTTTAACTGGCATTATTATTTTACTGGCATTTTAATTTCAATAATTATGTGTGCATAGTCCAGCAGATTATTATTTTAAAAGTTAATAACAAAAATTAGTCTTTTGACAGGAAAAGTTTTTAATATTTTATTTGGAAAAATAACTCTTTAAAATTCTTCCTTAGTAATTTTCTATTCCAGTACTAGGCATTGAAGCAAGGAATGTCACAATGAGCTACATCCCCAGATCCCATTTCTAATTTTTTTTATTTTGAGACAGGGTCTCCCTAAATTGCTAAGTTGCTCCAGACGATATCCAACTTGCAATCCTTCTATCTCAGACTCCTAAAGTACTGGCATTACAGGCATGCACCACCATACCAGGCTTTTCCAGCAAATTTTTAAAAAGAAGGAGAAAGCACCCTTAGCATAATGCAAAAATTGAAAAAAAATATACAAGATAAATTCACATATGCAGTTTAATTCTCACCTCCTTAGGTCAACTACAAATTGTTACCCATGTATACAGATAAAGAGATGCTCAATGGAACAAATTCTCTCTTACTTTATATAAATAGAAATCAATTCTCCACTCAGTAAAATTAAAAATCAGGCTGAATACTCTGAAAACGTTCCAGTCAATATATTTGCTGACTCTTCCCATTGTGTTGATTCATCTTTGCACTCCCCACAGTGGTCTGTACATAAAGACTCTGCTATTCTTTGTGACTTTGGACAAGTTAGTTTCATCTCATTAGTTAACTCTTTTTAATATATATGAGGCACCCTTCTAAGTATATTAATCTACTCTGTCTTTGTAAAAACTCAATGAGACAGTAGTTATTTTTATCCCATATTTCGTAGATGGAAAAACTGAGGCACAAAAATGTGTAAATTTGCCCAAGATCAAGAAGTTGGCGAGTGGAAGATACAGAAAATTTAACCATGAACCTATAGCTACTTCTCTGTGTCTACACATGAAAATAGGAATGTCTACCATATATGGTTGTAAAGACTTGATAAATTAATTTTATAAAGGCTTTCAGCAAGAACATGGCATGTAATAGTTAAGGAAAATGTGTTGGTTGATAGTATGAGCACTAAATAAGCACTTGATAAACACGTTTTCGATGTGGAGCTTTGATTTTGGAATAGTGAGTTAAATCACTGAAAAGCATTAGAAAAGTAATTAAATAGCATTCAGTAGACTATCACTCTTAGTAAAAGGAAGAATGTTCTAGTTCTTAACAGTCATTTTAGTAATTACCTTTAATAAATTTCCTACATGGAGAGCATTGAGAAGCACGTACATGTATCCAAATTATTGACAGAAATGTTGTTAACATATTCTTTCTACTCACTTTGGAATCTGGTCTGCAGACAGCCAAGGCTGAAAACATATCTGAGATTGTCAAATGGACTTTGGAATGAGTGCTGGGAGGGTGGCAGTTTGCAGGCTGAAGCAAAAGCAATTAGTTGCCCATCATGTGGTTATTGATCTTTCTGTCCATTTTGTTATCAGGACTTGAAAAGCCAGATAAAAGTGGCTACTTCAACACATCACAATTCGGAGTAAATATTAATAACCTTTAGACATAGGATTTGTATTCTTCTATGACATACAGACTGTAACTAGTCTGATCCCTAAAAAGGGGAAGTTCAGATGACACCTTTCAATGATGAGTAATTTAGAAAAGAAATTAGAAGAATAAAATGCCACTTGGAATAATTGAAATGAGTTAGAAATAACAATAAGTATTCTAGCTCTGCCAGTCAATTTTGAAAGGCCTTTAAACTGCTATTCTATATTGATGCTAGATGACAAGAGTATTTCAATGAAAGTGCTAATATTAGATTTCCAAATTCTGTATATTGTGTTATCTGGGACAAGGATTTGAGTGGAATCAGATGCTTACAGGAATTCCTAACGATAAAAATGAAGTAGCTCTCAAAAGACCAAACCTTATTTCTCAACCTCTTACGAAGCTTCCATCTCCATGTTGAATGTTTCTGAGGGAATATCTGTTTCACTTTGAATGAAATCAGACTCTGCAGGTGACACCCAAGACATATTCAACTATTTGATCCTTGACCAAGGGCCCAAAAGCATATGTTGGACAGCCTATTCAACAAGTGGTGCTGGGAAAACAGGTTGTGTGTTTGCAGAAGAATGAAACTGGACCCTTAATTCTCACCGTATACTAAATTAAAATCAAAATGGATCAAATATCTAAACACTAAAACAGCAACATTAAACCTTCTGGAAGACAAAATAGGTAAAACACTTGAAGACATAGGAGAAGGAAAGGATTTTCTAAACAGAACCTCAAATGCAGAGTAAATAGCAAGAATCAAGAAATGGGATTATATCAGACTAAAAAGCTTCTGTACAGCAAAAGATTCAAGCAGTAAAGAGACAACCTACATACAGAATGGGAAAAATTTTTCCCAGCGACTCAACAGAGAGAGGACTAATACCTTTGAACTTACTGTCTCTGTCAAAATCATATGTTCCTGGGTCACTGCATAGTCTCTTTCTTTACTCTCATGTCTCTCCTCAAACATAATCTCATCAAAAAGGGTTTCCTGGATCCTTTAGCTAACCTGATCTGCTTGATTCTCATAATTCCTCCCACCCACCAGCACCACCTGGTTAATTACCTTGAGAAATTATCCTCACCAGAAATCATGTAATTTAGTTACACCATATTTCTGTTGTCTTGCCTGCTATATTTGAGGTCTATGAGAACATGGAGTATGGCAATTTATTGCTATATGCACATTCCCAGTCTTGCAATAACAGGCGCACCATTTATATTTGTTGCATAAATATTATTGAGAGGAGTCATGGTTTAATGAAATGAAAGATGAGCAAAATATTTACTATCTAAAATCTAAGTGTGTAAGATGTAAAGGTCAAATGAGACACAGGATTAGCGCAGTCCATAGGAGATCAGAGAATGAGAAGTATGCATATTGGCATAGGCAGAAGAGGCCTTTTGGAGGAGGAAAAGACTCAAAAGACATTAAAGGGAAAAATGGGTGAACACTAAGACACGAATCAGTACGTGCAAACACATAAAAAGGGAAGGACTCCTAGAGACTAACCAGGTAAGAAATTTGCAGAAATAACAGAAACTTTATTGACCATAAAATCGAAATTAATGAGGTGGGTAAAAGCATATCACAAAAGAGGAAAGACTATTTCATATCAAATTACTTAAGTACTTCAAACTTTATACCAGAATCAAAGGAAGATATGAGGAAACGTTCTATCAGTAGTGTCATAATGTAGGCAGTGGCAGATGACTCTCTGTAGAGATTGCATCTCCTCCTTGGCTGCCCCTTTTCTCCTCTCCCTTCCAACTTCTTTTGTGATTCTTAAGGTTGCATTAGCTTTAAAGGAGCTCTTATCTTTCCAAGGAGACAGATAGCCTGGTATCTGGTTCCTTTGTCTTCAATTTAAGAGTCACGCTTTGAAATACAGCAGCCAATATTCTAGGTACAATAAACATTTTGTTCTCAGTACTTTAAAGCAATTCTAGTGTGCTCCATGTTGCACATCCACTCCCTTTTCTGAGGATGCTCAAGGCTTCTTGTCCTTCCTTTTTACATTAACATTCCCTGAATTTGTACAGCCCCTGCTGTTCTTAAACCTGAAAACACATTCCCTTGTATTCTCTGTTCTCTTTACATTTTCTTGTACTCATATCCAAACTTATTATCATCTCAGAGAGTTTAAATGCCACTTGTTTTTGCAATCTTTTCATATCTTCAGAGCCTGCTTCCCTTAATATTTAGCATAGAGATCCTAAGTACTTGCCGTGGATCAAAAACCGTGGCTAAGTGTAACACATGCAAATATGTTCTTCTGCCTTTCATCTTTGTAACTTCTTAAGCATCATGAGCTTTATTTTACAGATGAGAAACTGAAGCTGAGAGAGAGGTTCCATAACTTGCCCAAGATCAATCAGTTCTCAGTGTCAGAGTCTACACTTCAATGCAGGTCTGATTCTAAAGTCTGTATTCAGATGCCCCCACTCTGAGATCAAGCTCACATTGATCACTTTCTTGCCTATATTCACATCTCATTATTCATTACATGCACTGTTATTTTATAATAATTGTACCTGTCCAAACATCTGTTCTGATTGGTTTACACTGATTCTGTATTCGTCATTAAGTTTTGAATACACCCATACTTTTACCTTATGTGTTGTATATCTATCTCATCTCTATAATCTTTCTAAATGCCAGAACAACAGGCTAGGTGCTCATTATTTTTCTAATAAAAACATCTTAAATTATTAAGTAATACCTATTTTAATTTCTAATAGTTTAATATTTCATTCTCCAAAGTTGACTTCAGAGTAGGAACATGATGCTAATCATATATTCACTAGTTCTTCATTCCTCAAAATTATTCACATAAGGTTCTCTTCATTTTTGCAGGAACCATATAAGGTAATGAGAAGTTGGGAATAAAGACAGATCTAGTTGGTGGCACGAAGGAGCTTACAACCAGTGTTAAATCTTCATTCCTTCCCATTATGTGACACAAGACGTCAACATAAAGTGACTGATAGAAAGTAACAGATCGATAGGATCCTACTACAATTTGGGGACAATTCAAGGACAGCACAAAAACACGGAGAATAACTTCAACTGCAACTGAAAACTTCTTTTTTCAAGGTACAGATTAGTGTTCAATTAACTGAAGAAGCAGATTAGAGCAGGAAATATAAGTTATGCAACCTTTATACTTTTTTATTGTGCTGGGGATCAAAACCAGGGCTTTGTACATGCCAGGCAAGCGTTTTACTACTGAACTATACTTCCGACCCCACACTTTACCATTACCTGTACGACGACAATCTTTGGATACAAGACCAAGACCTTTACTTCATGTGTGGGCCATCTAATCAATAATTTCTATTGTATATCTTATATAAACCACATCCAGAATAAACAATTTTTAATTTCCAGTTTCAGTTTCTGTTCAAAAGAATAAGAACTTAAATATATTTGGAAATATAAACACACACACACACATACATATATACTAAATATTTTGCAGTAGTATTGTCACATATATTTAACAATATTTTTTAGCAACATACATGGAATCTTTTTAAAACATTTGAATTTGTTTCTATAGTAACACCATTCTTTATTTTCAGACTGGTATTTCATCAGGTTTTATTATATTTAATTACATTATGTAATTATAATAACAAGTAAGCAACTTAAACAGGTTTGGGAACAAATGGCATAACAGACTTGGTAAACACTCAGCTCAACTGGTGAGAATAGATGTTCATGAGACGAGATGCCAGTCTGTCCCTAGGTATTCAAATTCAACTAGTTACAAGTAGGAAGACCAGCAGTCAAGAGTTTTACAGAAATGGTGTTTCCTTGGGATCTGGACTTTCTCCATTATAACCAGGACATGTTGGGAGAGCCAGGTTACTTGCTCACTTCAGTTATGGATGTCAGTGACTACACTTCATGGAAGAGAAGCAGGACACCAGTAATTATGGCAAATCATTTCGGTGCAGTTTTGTTAACAGTTAATATATGGTTTATGGAAAGACTCAAATAGAATACCAGGACCCCTTCACCTGGCCACAAAATCTGGTATGTATACACTTCCCAAAGCAGTTTTAGAAACCATGGTGAGGGATGACAATAGTTCACACCAGGTTTGAGCCATGCCTGTCACAATCTGGTTTGCATGAAATGTTTTCCCATCAAGGGATAAGAGGATCCTGGGGAGCAGTTTTGCCCATTCTTGTCTTGTCACACAAGGGTTTCTGGTTGTCTAAGCAAATGAGGCAGATTGCAACAATTTACCCATGATATTCCTTGTGGTGCTTCCTTTCAGCAGTTAAGCTATAAATGAAACTTTTAGAAAAAGGAATATTCTTAGCATCTCTTTTCTTAATTCACGAAAGACACATAAATGTTCAATTTTTACTCCCATGACCAGGCATCCATCATAAATCTTCTGATGAACACTAGGAGATTAATATACTAATCAGACTGAAAACCAGAGAAAAGGGTGCCATGCAAACTCTAACTAAATGTTCCTTTGAGTTACTTAGAAAAGGGAAACTTACACTTATTAGTCAGCTGATGAAAGCTGCTGGGCAAGTGTAAGATATTCCTACCGAGAACTGCCTTGGCATCCAGGAAAATCACATAAGGAAAATCCCTACCAGGATTGCTCCCATTGAAGATATCCTAATTGTATGAATCAAGACTTAGATTTAAGAAGGAAGGGGAAAAGGAAAGAAAGGGGAAAGGAGAAAAGTGGAAAAATGTAAATAAACCTGCTGTAAATTGGGAAGGGTGGGGGAATGGAAGGGAAGGATGGAGAAGAGTGGGGGAACCAAGATACATCATGTATAGGTATAAAATAACAATGATCAATGTGATCATTATCTATACATTGTACCAATACATGTTCTTGGTAAAAAATAAAAAATAAATAAATTCAGCAGCAAGGAAAAATAAAGACTTAGTTTACAAGAGTTAAAAATAGTATTTGTAGGAATACAACAAATTATTCAATGTTGTAGCTCTCCTTCCCTCTGGAGGTTCCTAAATTGGAGAGGACTACATCAGATTCCACATGCTGAAACACTGCTTTCCAAGTTTTATCCTGGAAGATAGATGAGGCTTTATCTTTCCGTACGCTTTACGGCACAAGATCCTTTCTAAACTGACTCCATGTATTGAGAAATTTATATTGTATCTTTGCACTAATATTGTGTCTAATATTTTTTATCATTCTCAGTGCTCGTATTATCAATAACATTCACGTATATCTCAGCGAGAGATGACAGTACGAATACAATTCCATGTTCCTGAAAGGCTGAAGGGCCTTGTCACAAGATCTGGTTGGTTGGTCACCTTTGCAGATATGAGCTGCAGGAAGAAGGCTGTAGGCGATGCAATTTTACAGGGAACATATGGGCAGAAATTTACAAGATCCTTGGGGAGGGACTTCTGTTACCCAGATTGTTGCCAAAATTCCTGATCCTTGCACTCTGGAAATGAGATTTGGAAGTTAATCAGATTAGTATGAATGATGGTGTGGGAACTGCAATGTATGCCACGGGCCTGGTTCATAGACCGCTAATGAATTCCTTCATTAGTGTCTACCTTTCAGAAGCTCTGAAATCACAGACTTGTGAATTTAGCCCCAATCCACTGACATCCATTCATGAGTAGATCATGAACATGCACAGCTTTTAATGAGCAATGTTCCAAAGAATAATAATTAAAACTACCTCTTCCTGTAAGTGTTCTGGGTGATAATATTTTGAAGGTCATGGTCACAGTTATTATGACATAATTACAGCTAAATATATTGGGTGCATATAAATGAAGACTACAGAATAAGAACCAAGTTCATAAATTTAGTGAAAAATCAATAAAGGAAAAAAGTCTGAGTTATTAAAATTTACCAAAAAATTGTCATCATTCACCTTGTCCATATTGTTTACCACTACGACCCCAGGATTTAGCATAAAACTTACTTAAATAGTATCAATTAATAACTTTTTGGAAGAAAGAAAAATTAAGTCTCTCTGTCCATTAATTCATTGTTTTTAGTAAGGGATAATTGAAATTAGCACTCTTTACTAAATTGTAAGTATTTTCCCTTGCACTAATGAAATCAGAAATTGGATTTGCTGTGGTTCTCTATAATCAACTGAGAACCAGGATTCCTAGATAATGTTCCTTGTCTACACTCACATTTAAGTATGTAATATCATGCAACTAACTGAGGCACACAGATCTTGACTTATCATCAGTCAGACTCAGTAAGCAGCCTTAATTCCTCCCTGCTGCTTGGCATTCTGAAGCTTAGTATCCACATCTATCAAGTGACAATATGTAATATCTATGTCAAAGAGCTGATTTAAATAATGTGGATTTAAAAAATTGACTTAGCACAGTTTCTGGACTACATAAATATGAGATAACTTGTGTACAATACATATGCCATGTGCTGCTCCAACTGCATTACATACATTAGCACATTCAGCCCTCAAAATAATCTTATAAGCTAAGTAATACTATTATCTCTGCTCTATGAATGGAAAAAATTGGGACCAGAGAGTTTAAGTTATTTTCTCAGAGTTACACACTAAAGGACAATAAAATGATTCAGATCAGATCTGACTATGATCTGTGCTCTTCTCTATTTACAAATAACAGATGCTTATGAGTAGTTAGGGTTTTTCCTAACTGTAATATTCTGTCTGTTATACCCTCTCCCTACAAGGGCTTTAAAAATGCTTGCATTCTTATATTATATGTAATATGGATGTAAAGGCCAGAAAGAAATACGTTCTATCCAATAAAAATTGTATTGTTAAAATTGAATTGAAAGTCTTCAGCAAAAATTTCTTTTTGAGCTCTCTGCCAGGCAAATCTTCTACACGAGAGGAATCGGGTATATCTAGCAGTCTGGAATATTACTTGTCATGGCTGAGACAGTTCTCTGACAGACGACACACAAACCCATGGTGATTACTCTCTAGTCCTGCGATTCTCAGAATCATCACCTAAACAGAATCTTACCCCCACTGCTAAATTCAAAACTTTTGCCTGAGACTGGGGCTAGGCGCCAACCAAATAGCTATCTTAGCACTAGAAACACCTGCCTTCTAGCAGACTAAATGAGATCACTGACTCATTTACATAAACTAGCAGATGGGGAAAAGTGGCATTTGTTATCAATTTTTGGCCAAATTTCAATCAATTACAGGGGCTTAAAATGTTTGGTCTTTCATTGCCAAACTTCCAAGGCACTTTCCTAATGCAGTTTATATAAATATACTTTTAAAGATGCAAAATAATATTTGCATCTGCTTTATTCATTTTGTGTGTGCGTGGTAATGGGGATCGAACCCATGGCCTTCTCACTTAACTACATCGTCAGCCCTTTAAAGAAATTTCTTTTGAGACAAGAAAGCCTTAAGTCACTAAATGGACCAGGCTGGGATTAAACTCATGTTCTTCCTGCCTCAGCCTCCCAGAATGCTGAGATTAGAGACATGCTCCACTACAGCCAGCTTCTGCTTCACATTTTTTCTTAATTGGCTAATACACATTCCAGACACTAATAGTCCTATCCATTTCTCCCCAACCTGATAGTCATTAGTAATTTCAGCACTAATTTCTGTACATGAGGTAGAACACGATCCTTCGCATCATCCCTCATAGTGAACCCTGCAATATATATTTTTTAAAATGGTTATGAGGCCCCAGATGCAATCCCCAGCAACAAACAAAACAAAACAAAACAAAATCATAGTTTATGCTAACATATATTCATATATTGTAATTATATGAAAATTTTACTTCCTGCTTTTATCCTAGTGCCAAGAACAGTGCCTGACACATAATCAAGTTCAATAAAGATTTGCTGAATGACTGAGTAAATGAATTACAGAATGAATACTTGAACTACTAGCATTTGAATATCAGCTTTCACAGCTATAATGGAAGGAAGTGAGAATCTCAGAAACCTCAGCAGGGTCTCCGTGGGGAATAGCACTCACTCATCTGCCCCAATCAATATTTACACAGTGTGAGTTCTTCCGGGCTGGGCAGGAGCAGTGTCTTTTTCATCCTTCTATCACAGGTTGTTAAGCAGGGCCACATACATGGCAGAATTTCAATAAGTGCTTTTAAATGGCCACGTGAAGGGCAAGGTTTGACCCTTCCCTCCAAGGAACACGCAATCTATATAGTGAGGGCAGAAAGGCTGCCTGCAACATCTTGTGGGTTACTGCCTGCTAGTCCTACAGGTTAAAATGAATATCACTACAGTATTTATTGAACTTTCTTGATTTTTAGAAAGGTCCCAGGCCTGCTACCTTAATAGTCTTTCAAAATTAAAAAAATACAAACTGCATCCATCTCCCTATGACTTGGTTCTGTGGTAGTGATTTAGAAAGAAGAATTGCCACCACATCATGAGTGACTACATAGGGAATAAAATAATCCATCTTTTGTCATTAAGCTGTGACATTCATCTGCATGTGGCCTGAGTTCCAATGAATCTGGCTTTGTGTAATTCCCTGGGTCATTAGCTATGCAATCATAATTATTTTCAGCTGTGCAGATTGGCGTTATTTTTCTCATCCATTTTTCTCCTCCCCTTCTTCATCACATTTCTGCACTGACGGAAACCATGAGAGCACCATCTGGTACAACCTGTGCATAGGGCCAATCAGATGAAAGGCAGCCACTGAAGGATGCCCATATTTCATTAGAGCACTCATGTGCTCCCTTTGGTCTCGTGCCATTCCCTATCCCTCTACATTTAACTTCAGAGAGTTCAAGGACTCCTCAACAGTGACGAAGCACAGACCTCCTGCCCCACTACCAGTGACATTTGAAGAACTGTCTCTGTGGAAGGTGATGCTATTGACACTCAGTTATGAATAACTATATTAACAGAAAGAACATTTCCTGCATGTCTACCAACTGACTTAGGTAATTATAGAGGCAGCTGCCAAATGAGTATTAACATAACTGGAAAAGCTTCATCGTGTATGAGTCAGACTATCCTGGCTATGTGCAACACCCTCAATATACTGTGTTGACTTTAATTTCCAAGAAATTCTTTCATGTACAGACAATGCTGGAATCCATTGCCTGGAATCCTACTCAGTAGACATTACACTTCAGCTTGTGAGAAACAAGTGAATTAGAAAAATGGTGGCTTTACTTTTCTTAAGACCATGGACTATTTAAAGGCAAACTATTTGATCTCCATGAATATCAGTGAAATTGGTACATTAATTCCTTTTATTATTCTTATCAGTTTTATTTAGGAAGAAAATGATAGTGAAATGGAAGCCAAAAGATGTAGTATCTAATACAGACTTTGTGTTATGCAACCTGGATATCTGACACTTGCGCTTTTTATTTTGGTCTTTTGAGGCCTCATTTTCTTAATTTATAAAATGGTCCACCACATGAAGTCTATGAACATCTGCTATGAACATCTAGATGCTTATTTAAAATGTACATCCTTGAATGATTTCTTGCTTCCAGAAAAATGGAGTTGATAAACTTTTCCCTATTCCATCCTCAAAGTACAAGTAAATACCATGGCAATCATAAGAAAATTCTAAAAGTTGAAGAGGACAGTGCAGTCCTGCTTGGGGATTAAGACCCGAGCAATGACAGGCTAAACCCATTAGGCTTCCTTTCTCTTCTTGAGTTTTCTAAAATATGTTTGCTGTTTGACAGGAAATTATGATACTGATGTGGATCTAGATGTATATCCAGGAAATACTTGAGATAATGATAATACAAATGGTGAAGAATAAATGAACATAACGGCAATGAAAGAGACTGACCTTGTACCAGAGAAGCATTTGCTTTTCCTGGACACCCACAGGTACCCAGAGACAAGAAAGAATAAGTAGGTGCTTTTAGCTGAGCAAATGAGTTTTATTTTAGGAGAAAGGTAAATATTTGCTAGATAGGAAGTGATGTCTGACACTAACTCTTGAGTGTTGATAAAAGAAATACATAAGATGTATTTTTAAAATGCTCAGTGCAAAGACTGATCCTAATCCATATTATTTCTCAGTAAATGTCTCTTTGCTCTTTCATAGAAACACACAGGAACAGGACAATATCATACGGTGCTTGTATGAAAAGATAGTTGAGAATTTCATAAGCTGTATGCTCAAAGAACTCTGTTTTAAAACAAACAAACAAACAAAACTTCATCAATGACAACAGCAAGAAAATTACTGGATTCTTTAGAATTAAAAATTATCCCAAATCATCAGAGTAGTTACCTTTCATGGATATTGTTCTAGAATATGTGAGAAATCATTTAGTTTTTGGTTTGGTGATGCTATCACAATACAATTTAAATAATCCTATTGTTCTACTGTATGAGTCAGCACTGGATTTCCACTGTATTCATTCCCCAATTGATTTTTTTTTCTTGTTACAATCATGGTACACTTAAGTGTGGGAGACTAGACTATTTCCACAACGCAATGTATTTCTTTGTCTCATTTTGATATGCCTATGCAGAAAAATTATGGGCACAAGAATAACCCTTAAAATCTGCTCTTTTGTAAAGAAAATTTGCTCTTTATAGGAAATATTAGTTAAGTAACAGTAAGGAGAGATTGTTATAGGATAGCGCATGATCTGGGAATGTTTTCCTGAGTCTTTTTTTCCACAATTGGACAAAAAACCTTTGTTGGCGGTACATTTCTTCTCCATCCTCCCATAACTTGTTGCCACTATCTCCTGGGGTCCTGAGCCCCTATTACTTTCCATACTGCATAATAGAGTTTCAGCCCGCTGGCCTTTGCATTTCACTTTAATGTAGCTCCTTTGCACATGTGTATGTTAATACCTTATAAGGTTTCTCTCCTGTTAACCTGTCTATTGTCAGTTTATTTCAGCAAACTCCAACATTGACAGGGACAAGGAGAATGTCCTTTAGCCCTGTATACATGAATCACTTATTATTCTCCCATATAGCCACACACTCATGACTGAGCCCGATTAGTTTAAGTGTCCTTTATCAGCTACTGGTTCAGGAACGGACATATGACCCATCACTGGCCACTGAGACTTGAAATTTCCCTGAAAATCTACTTGCTTCTAAAAAAGATAATCTCTCCCTCTCTCTCTCTTTTTTTTTTTTGTTTTTTGTTTTTTGACATTGCATTTATGGTGGGATCTCTAGAACGGCTTAATCCATCATGCTACTGGGCCTAAAATACAACCAACAGATTAGATCCATCTCACCATCTTTCGGGTGATGATAAGAACTGGTGTCTTAGATGACAGAGTTGAGTCATTGGCTCTACCAATCATGAAGCATTTCTTATTCCTTAACTTCTATTTATATGAAAAATCAATCTTTTAATTCTCTTTTTCAGTTATAACTACAATCAGAAAAATCCCAACTAATAATATCTGAGAAAAACACAATGGTAAAAATTAAGTATTCTGGAAGTAATGTTCTGGAGAAGTAACCAGAAAAGCAAAACAACGACAAAAACAACGATGTGTTTCAATTTTTACCCTGATTTTCAAAATTGTTTTCAAATTTTAAAAATCTTTTTTTTCTCATACTGAAAGGCACATTAAACATAGTTTTGTTTTTTTTTTTTAATTATAATTTGGTCAGATCTTGCAGGATCTTACAGTATCTCTTAAAAATGGAGATATAGATGGTCCTGATGACCCTTGAGCCACCAGGAATTGTGTGTATAATGTAGCTCAAGTCATACCTTGGTTAATCGTGGAAGATTTTCTTGTCCTTTTAAATAAGTTTCTCTTGTTCTGGTCTTTATCATTAGATGTTTTCTGTTGCTCAAAGGCTATACTTCAGGGATTTTTTTTTTGGCTAACTGAGTGTTAAAGGCATTCCGATTAATTCATACATTCTCGGCAAAGAAGCATAGCAAATGCTGAGGGCAAAATCACGTCACATGTATGTATTTGATAAGTAAGCTATTGAGCAAAGAAATGCATTCAACTGACACCTCCCCACACAAACAGATGAAAGACTGTTTTAGATAGACTATAGATGATAGACAGGTAGATAGATAGATATCCAGAAAATCAATGAGAAAACAGAATTATTTAGTATGGCTCAAGCTGAAATTAAGGGAGTAATTTTTGACTATGAATTAAGAAAATGTTTCCTGACAGTAAAAATAATTGGATTGTAAAGTCACACACTGAAAGAAATAGAAAGCACTTTATCGTGCATGATTGTGAAAGCAGGAAAGCATAGTGTCAATTTTCTGGAAAGTTCTCATTAGAGAATTAATTTCTCTCATGGCATGTTGTTTTCATGTGGCCCAGTGATTCTGTTCTTCTCTTTTTGAAATGAACTGGTGAAATCAGCAAAACAGCTGCGCTAAAGACACAAAGAGTCTCATTTATTCTGTATAATTTTAGTGAATATGTACACATACTTGAAATGTTCAAATCATTAAGAATAATCTGGGCTATGAGAAAATTGTAAGGGCTAGAAGGAATCAGAAAAGTCACTCATCTCTTCCTTAGACATTTAATAACTACCGCTTACTTAATACCTACACTGTGCCAAACCCATATGCTCTTTTTTAATCTGCCTCACCCATTCCTGCAAAGCAGGCCTGATTATCTCACTCCAAAGAGAAGGAAACTGGGCTCTCAGATGTGAAACAACAGTCAGATCACACAGTCGTTGAGCATATGTGTCAGGGATTTCACCCACCTGGCCCAGTTTAGAAGCTTAAGCACTTTGTTTCCACTATACCACTTTTTTCAGACGGCAAAGATCCTGAAGCCCAGAGGGTGACCTGCCTGTCCCCACAATTGGTCAACAGCAGCATAACCCCTAACTCAGCTCCACCCCTTCCTCCTTAGTCCCACACATTATATGAATGCACCACCTCAGTTAGTAATCCGGATCTAAAATCAGGGTAATTAATCAGGGCCAGGTCCAAGCTTCACCTGCTTTTCTGGTTGGTGGTAGTAATTAAATTGCTTTTTAAAATGTGGCCTCCTTTCAACTAGTATCTTTTTATGATGGTTAAAGCCTTAAAATACTGTTTAAAACCTTTAAAAATTGTTGAAATGATTCCACCATTCTGGGCTACACATTTGGAAAAAGATAGTAAGTTCTTCTTTCTCTCATAGAGAGTCATCCATTTGCTCTTTTTGCCACCACACCAATGTCCCTACCTGACCATCCGTGACCTCCTTTCCTAAATTCCAGGTTCTTGTTTCACCACCATTTGCATATATTGTGCTTTCTCCTATGTTGAGTATTTCTGCCTCTGCCCAAGGCTTTGTTGGCAAGTTCTTTGTTTTATACCCAAACTGGTCTGACTTCTCCTTTGAGAAGCCAGACTTCCTTCCAGTGGTGAATTAAAGGTCAGTCCTAAAGCTTGCTTAGTGGGGGAGGCTCCCACTGTTCTCACTTCAAATGTGAAAAAGCCACTGGCGACATTCTGAGTGTAAGTGACCTGGTTTACAAGTTTGACTTCAAGCCACCCACAATCCATACCCAAGGGCCCATGATAGGTACTGAGTATTTAAGAAAAAATAAAAATTTAAGTACAATGGCTCACAGTATCTCAACTCTTCACTGAGTTTCTTCCTTTCCAACTTTTGCTCTTTCCCTTCTATTAAAAACCACATTCAATGATGGGGTTGTCTCTTTCAATTGCAAATGAAACACTGGCTCTCTACACACAAGTTTGCTCTTGGCAAGTCTTGCCAAGAGGACATTTGAAAGCCAGATTCAAAGTGGCAGAGGGTTTCAAATTCTGTAGACATCACAAAATAATTCCTTATTGGTAGCAACTGGTAAAAATCTATCACCAAGGAAGCCAGACCGGCCCCCTCAGGATGGTCCACAGAAAACTGCTCTACGACTGTTTTTTTGTTTGTTTAAAATGAAAATAACATGTGTGTTTCCAAAGGTGATGAAAGAAGTAGTCCCTGTGAGCACTATAATGTCCTTCTGTTTTAATTGGCACCCCACTTGAAGCTCTGAATAAAAACAATAGGGAGGCGAACTACGAGGAAATTTTACCTGAAAATATATGGAAGCTCTGAAATCATGAGGCCATTTGTCACATTTTTATCCATGAGCTATAGTGCAGATTAGCCCTCGAGGTAAGCAACAACATCTCAGGATGAAGAAACACACAGAGACACAAACACTCATACCCACACCACAAATACACAGCAAAACTAAATGGATACCCAGCCTAAGAAATGCCACACAGAAGCTTGGTTCTAAAGGAGTCGTTTTGAGAAGGAATAGTCTTCTCTGCCCTGAAACGGAATTCACTGCACAAGAACAATGCTCTCTTCAGAGATTCTGGCACATGTACAGATAGCGGGAGCCATCCAAAGTCCTTGATAAACATACACGGGCGTTTGCACAGTGACTGGAAGCAAAGTGATTTGCAGCATGAATGAAATTTTTTGACCTCGGAACGAAACCACTCCTTTGCCCGATAGTAAACTCCTGAAACTAGAGTCTATTACAGTTTCTGTGATCTAGTTTTAATGAGGTAGACAGTTTACGGTGGTTTGATAGTAGTCAATGTTCAATATCGATTTTTGTTCCTTTTAAGTCACTGTTAATAACAGAATGAAACAAATCAAAACCAATTCAATATTATAAACTGCAAGAAAAGAATGACTTTGAAGGAGACAAGCTGAATCTTATTTTTTTTTTTTTTGGAAACAAGGAAAAATAATTATAACAGAAACACAGAACACATAACTTTATTCAAGAAAAGCAGGACTCCAGTGCCAAAAGGCAATTCTCTTCATATGTTCATCTGAATCAATAGTGGGAAAGGTGTGTATATTTCTCAAAGCCACATCTCTAAGTGGAATTCAATACTGACAGTGAATCCTGAACTGTGTTGTTTTACTCAGACAGAATCTAAGAGAGCTAGTTGAAATTCTAAAAGGCTCTATGTGTAAATCACCTGGGTACTCTGAAGACTGCCGCAACCATCTTCACTTCGTCTATGCCGAAACCCTTTCTCTATATTCTTTCTGTATCTGGCTGAAGGCTGATTTACTAGGTGTTTTGGCTATTTGCAAGATGATGCGGTCTAGGTTTAATGCAGGAAGAAAGCTACCATTTCATGAATATTAAAAGACTTCTGGTATTTCTTGTTTTATTCAAGCTTGAACAAAGCTTTGTTAGGATTTTTGTGAGTTTGGTTTCTTGCTTATTGATTTGTGTGCAGAATTTCTGTAGAAATCTGGCCAAATAATATTTCTTCACTTATTTAAAAATTATTTTGCACAAAACAATGTGCCAGATGAACAGCGCAGTAGAGGCTGATGATATAACTTCTGCCTTCATGGAGCTTGTATTACAGTAGAACAAAGGAAAAAAAAAGAAGAAATAAAAATGAATGAAATAAAAATGAATGAATTTAGACTAATCATTATTAAGACATAATTGCCAATAAAGGGATAAGAGAGAGAGAGCTGCTTTATAGGCTGTAGGCAGGAATGGGTTCTATTGGGATGTGATATTTACATTGCCACCAAAGAAAGAAGAAATAGGTAATCATACAAAGACTTGCACTAAGAGACAGGCCAGTTTGCACTAAGAGAGGCAAAAAGGCTCTGCAACAAGACAGATCTTGCCATTTATAACAAAAGTAAAAAACAAACAAAAACTCTGTAGCTAGAGTTTGGTGGGCCTAAGGAGAAGGGGTAGAAAAATTTCAAGGCATAAAATCGTAGACTGTTAGGCTTGGGAGTAAGTCAGAGATAATCTTATGGACAAAGATTCCAAGCAAGAAGGAATGACTTTCAGAGGCAGGATGGAAAGCAGAATCTGCTTGACCTTGTTGTGTAGCTAAAGCTGAACGGGTGATGGTGAATAGGGCGAGGTAGTAGGTGGGGTACGTTCAGGGTGCTACAAGAAGGATTAATGAAAACTTTATGGACAAATCTTCATGTAGTCTTATTTGTGGGAAAGTGGAAAGAACCTAAATTTCTATCAATTGAAGAAATTGAAGAAGGTTGACAAATTCTTATGATAGAATATTGTGTAACCATCTAATGTGATATTTATGAAGAGATTCTGTTGATATTTAGAAGTGATTATGATAAAAATAGAAAAAGCCAAACATAAAGTGTATATCCAGGAAAGGAATTCTGTGATCTGTTATCTATATAATAAAAAGACTAGATAAATATACACAAACATGTATAAAATATATTTCATGATTAGAGCTACCAATTTTAATACTCAGGCATTGTATTAAGCCTATATAGTTTCTCATTTATTCCCATCCAAATGCCAAGGAGAAGGTATTATTATTGCACACTTGAGTGAATGGGGGCTTCATTAAGTCACTTGAGCTCATAAGCTAGAGAGTAGCTGAGTCAAGTGACAAGTCATAAAATAGTGTCTTTTGAATGTGGGTTTTTACTTTCTGCATTTCCCAGTTTTACACAGTGGAAGTGTATTTCATTAAAATTTCAAAAATAAATCAGATGATGATTTAAGAGACATGACTGCAAATTTTGCTGCATTGGTGATTTGTTCCTTTTCTCCCCTCACAGGGTTCTGCATTATGACTGAAGAGCTGGCTCTGGCTCTTGGGGCTGTTTCAACTCACTGCGTTCATTATCATTTACTATGTTTTGCTAGTATTACCGATTCTCTCCACCCTTACGACCAGGGGCATGAACCACTGAAAGCTCCAGTTCTCCTTCAGAGCAACTATCCTTGTTTGAGGAGAAACAACTTCCTGTGCTTTTTCTGGTTTTCATAAAGCTGGGTTGCCAGCTGATTTGCACAATTGGAATTGGCTTTCTCCTTACTCACCCTCAGTAAATTTCTTACATGCATATGAAAAATTTTGATTTCACAATTTTCACACACTCCCACCTCACTCTATCTCATCTCTGCCAAGGAAACAAGAAGCATTTGGAGACCCCCAAAAGCTGCTAAGATGAGATGTCAGCAGAGTCATGTGCCTCTACTTTCTCCTCTTAGCTTTTATCTATTAACTGGAGGATGCATTTTTATCTTCTTTCCTGCTTCACAACTTTATCAGAGTCTTTCCTGCAATTTGCTAAAACTACTTTAGTGCAATAAAATGTTTTAAAAGAATGTTACAATTTTTTTGTCTGAATTTATGGCCACATTTTTGCTGGCCATTGGTTGTTAAAGTTTCTAACCTAAAAAGAAGGAATTAAAGACAACAATTATAATTTTACTTGCCCTGACACCTCCTCAAATATAAAAATGTATTTATCTACAGCATAAAAATGCTTAACCGGAATGCTTTTCATAATGAATTTTCTGGAGACATTTGCTAGGCATTTCAAAATCATGGAACAATAAAAAATCATAACCACAAAGAAAGAAATAATTATTGAAGTATTTCTATATGCCTGAAATATTTCTATATGTAGGTTTGGGAAAATTGAGGCTTCAATCCCACTGAGCTACATCCCAGTCCTTTGTATTTTTTTTTAAGTAAAAACATTATTTAATTTAATCCTTCAAACAAAGTTATAACTTAAGATAATTACTGCTCATTATACTGATGAGCAGGCTGAAGTTGGAGAGGCCCAGCTGCAGCTGGATTTGTCAGGAAAAACACCAATAAATAGTAGTGTGGGATTTAAGTGCAGATCATCCCCATTAGAATGTGTAATTTTCAGTAACCATAATATACTGCATGGGAAAATTATATTTGGCAAATGAGAGAGCATTTCTGTCCCTTCATTCTTAAATGAAATTACAGCTTGGAAAGCCAGCAAAGTTTCATTAGCAGCCTTGTCATTCAGTTTAGCTTCTGTGGACTGTAGTCAGATAAAGGAAAGTTGCTTCCGAATTATTGATCAAAGTCCATAAAACTCCAAATACTAAAGAAGGAACAGCCAACCTAATTTATTGACCACAGGTCCCTAAATACAAATTGATATAATGAAGTCAATCACCTAATTTTAATAAACCTTGTCTCCATATATATAATCAATAATACAAATTTAAATTAGCTGTCTCATACTTTTACAAGAATAATGGGCAACATGAAACACTTCGCACTACATTTGGTCACATGAGAGACAGGCCTTTACTGTAATAAATGTCAAACTGAAATGTTTTAAATTAAATATCACTTGAAATCAAATACATGAATATGTGATGATTTCTTTGTAGTGGGGGAGAAAGGGAGGAGGCAAGGCTGTTCAATGGGCACTAGTTAGACAGGAGCAAGAAGTTCTGCTGTGCTGTTTACAGTAGGGGGACCATAGATAACAGTAAGTTAATGTTTATTTCAAGAAGCTATAAAAGTCTGGGGTGTATTTCAGTGACTGACAGTTTGCCTAGCATGCACACAGCCCTCGGTTTGATCCTGAGCCCTGAAAATTAGGAGAAAAAGAAGAGGAAGATGAAGAAGAAGAGGAGGAGGAGGGAGAAAAGGGGGAGAGGGAAGGTTGAGGAAGGGGGGCGGGGAAGGAGATAGATATGTTTAATCTGTTTTTTTTTGTTTTGTTTTGTTTTTGATTTTTTTTTTTTTTTTATGCCAAGGATCGAACTCAGAGCTTTGTGCTTGCTAGGCAAGCACTCTAACTACTGAGCTAAATCCCCAGCTTGTTTAAATTGATTTAAACATTAGGAAATATTTACAAGTTTTGAAACATCACATAACTCATCGATATGTTTTATGTATCCATAAAAATACACTTAATTAAAAATATGATTTAAAAAATCTCCTTGAAGAACTTGTAGTACTAATGAAACTAATTTCTCTTAATTCACAGACAACCACATGTCACCCTGTCAGGTACTTTACATCTTCATTCCACTTCTTCACACAACATTTCAATGAGATAGGCAGTATCTCCAGTTCTTTATAGAGCCACTTACAGGTTCACTCACTTGCTGGAAACCCCACAGATGTCAAAGAACCTGACAATAATGATAGGTGACAATAAGGAGCCTGACTAATTCATTTTAAGTGGTAAGTACTGTACTATACTTCTATTTTTTCAGGGAAATAAAATTGCCCACATCAGTGACTCACGGCCTCTACTTTCTACGGCTTACAATTTTAATCATTCTTATTCCAAAATACTGTAAGCCAAGTTGGATTTATTCAGAAAATAGTAAAATCTTTTAAGATAATTTTTTTGCCCATTGAAATTTCTTTGATAGTATTACCAAGGGTTTTATACTACCTTAGAAAAAAATTTGTTTGTTCAATTTTTATACAATCTTCACAAAATCCAATAATAAATGTGCTTGCAAATTTAGATAGCAATAACTCACAGGTTTTTAAACAACAAAAATCTCATAGGTAAGGACTAGAGAAAAGTTTCTCTTGTTTCAGCAGGAAATATTCTTGGATGATAGTTTTTTTTTTTTAATTTATTTTAATGGTATATTTTAGATGTACATAGTGATAGCATTCATCATAGGGGATTTGTGCCTGTACATGATATATCTTATTGCTTCTTTTTTCCCATTCCTCTCCCCTCCCTTCACTCCCTCCTCCCTCCTTGTTTACAAAAGCTTTGTTTCCATTTTTTCCTTCCAGTTCTTATTTCTTTGTCCCTCTGTTCCTTTCCCCCTCCCCTTCCCTAGTTCCCTTTTCCATTTGGACATTTTCTTCCCTTTCCCAATATAATACATTCCAGTCTTTATTTACACTTTCAGTTTCTCACACCAGAGAAACAATGTGGTATTTAAACATGTGTGTCCGATTTATTTCACTTAAAAGTATGGTCTCAAAATGCATCCATTTACCTAGGAATATCTCAAGCTTATCATTCTTTATGGCAGAGTAGTACTCCATTGTATAAAAAACCACATTTTCTTTATCCATTCTGCTGTTGATGCGCATTTGGGCTGTTTCCAAGATTTAGCTATTACAAACTGTGCTGCTATAAACATGGGTGTGCATATATCGCTGCGGTATGATGCTTTTAATTCTTTTGGGACGATACCAAGAAGTGGAATAGCTGGGTCAAATGGAATCCCTAGTCCTAGTTCCCTGAGGAATCTCTAGTCCTAGTTCCCTCAGGAATCTCCACCACTGATTTACATAGCGGTTGCACCAGTCTACATTCCCACCAACAGTGGAGAAGGGTTCCTGTTTCTCCACAGCCCCTCCAGCATTTGTTATTGGCTGATTTGTTAATGATAGCCATTCCTTCTGAAGTGAGGTGGAATCTCAGGGTTGTTTTAATTTGCATCTCTTGAATGGCCAGTGATGTTGAACCTTTTTTCATATGTCTATCTGTTGTTTCTACTTCTTCATCTGAGAAGTGTCTATTCATTTCTGCTGCCCACTTTTGGATTGGGTCTTTAAATTTGGGGGGTCTGATTTTTCTAGTTCTTTATATGTTCGAGATGTTAGTCCTTTGTCGGAGGAATAGCTGGCAAAAATTTTTCTCCACTCTGTGAGTTGTCTCTTCTCTCTGTTTGTAGTTTCTTTTGCTGTGCAAAAGCTTTTTAATAACATCATATCCCAGCTGTTGATTCTTTGTGATATTTCCTGGGCAACTGGGGATTTGTTCATAAAGTCCTTGCCTACACCTATGTCTTCAAGAGTTCTACTTATTCTATGGGAGATAGTTTTAAATAGATCCTAGGAAGAGACTGTGAATGCAACATGAATTCTCCATTTCTTTTCTAGATATTATCACTTTCTATGTAGCATTTGATCCTAGGAAGTTTTATTTTGGCTGGCAGTTGTTAATGGCTATCTGATCATAGATGTGTTGATTAAATTTGCTGAACTTCAGCTTGAAAAATAAACTTATTATGAGAATAATAAGATGAGTATAATAGCACTTTATCATTTTATCATGTTGCCCAGATTTACTAATCTGACTGTGCTTGGAAAAGAGTTTTCTTAAGTGCAAATATGAATTGATGCTCCTAGTGATCACAATGCAATTCACCTGGTCTAATCTCTCGATCATTCTATACATAGATAACTGGATAATTAAATGAAATATGCAGACACAGAGTCACATTCCTAAATACAAGACCACACTTTTTCTACTCTTTCATGCTGGTTTATATGAGACAGTGGCCCCACATCAATACAGCTCCAGTGCTGTTCCACTGCATGGCTCTAGATAGCTCCACTCGCTTGTGATCTATCAGTGAGGCGTGCTCTGGAGCACATCTTGAAACACGAAGTGAATGGCATTTCCCAGAGCCGTGTGCTTGGAGCATTGTTTAGTAACTCCATCTAAGGTGGCCTATCCTTTTCTCTTTCAGAGACTTACCAATAAGCTTCGGTGCTTTATAATCTTAAAAACCCCTATCCATTTTAATGGTTATATTTGCAATAATTTGATATTAATATTTCAAAATACAACAGACTCATTATTACATGCTGTCCTGAGTTTCTCCCTATTATTTTATAGTATCAATACATACCGCTTGCTTTTAGAAATACTGTACCATCTCGTCATCTTGGCCGTATCTGTGACATTCTGAAGGCCATACTCGTCCCTTTCTAGTCAGTTCTTCTAGCAATCAGCCCATTGCTAACCCAGTAGTTCTAAACTCTCAATTCTTTCCGAGTCCCCATGCCCAAGCTGGGTGCTTTGCACTCAGGCTGACCGATGTTTTGAGTCCCAGCTCTACTATGGACTGCACAGCTCCTCTGAAGAGAAGTTCAGCTTCCTGTTCTTGTTTCTTTCACTATTGCCCAGAATTAATAATATTAATCTCACAGGATTGATCTGAGGATAAATAAGCAACACATGTCCTCGCAAATTATAATCGTAAGATGCTTGTGATAATTCTGTTTCATTACCTTTTCACAGGAATTCAAACTCTGTGGGCTGGGAAGTATGCTAGCTTCGCTCATTACCTCATGCACTGCTTCACGTAGGACCTCCCCGTAAAAGCTGGTGAGTTGGTTGTGACTGAATGTGAGGCAGCATCCATGTGGTACCGTTTCTGAGTAGTAACTTGGTGTAATTAATCCAGTCTATGAGGCAGATCTAGTGCAAATTTTACTATGCATATAAACTTGCATTTCTCAGAGAAGAAAACTGTTCATTCAGTTACCACCACAAAATCCTCTTTCCCTTCTTTCTCCTAATCTGTCACCTCATAGCTCCCATTTCCGCCTGGTTTCCTCACCCCAGACTTCTCTTAAATACTATTTTTTAACCATTATCTATCCATCCTGCCTCACTTTCTTTCATTCCTCATATTTTGCAAAACCCCAGAAACTACATGGGAAGCAGAAGTCGAGTGCCAAAAGTTCAAAGCTAAGAACTCTATTTAGCTTGTCATGAGTGAGGTAAGGGGGAGAATGGCTGCTTATGTATTAGTTGATCTGGGCTCTATCACCTACACATTGAGTGAATAAATGAATGAAGGCCAAAATTTTCCTGGTTTTAAAAAATCTAGAGTCCTCTTTGCCTCTTAGTATTCATTACCTGTATCCAGCAAGCCTGAAATCATGTTCATTTTGAAATGAACTTTTTGGCTTACATTAACTATGAATAATTGATTCATGCCATTTCCTCACATTGAGAGGATTTCACAAGAGGTACTCTGCCTATTGGAAAAACTAAGAGAAGCAGAGACAGAGTCAGAGACAAAGACAGAAGGATAGAAGGAGCTGTTAAAGCAGATACAGTGGATTATGCTGGTACAAACCCACGAGGACAATTACCAGAGGAAGAGAGCCCACATTTATTCTCGTTACACCTGTGAACAGATGTGAAAGAGAAAATGGAATCAGAACAAGGGAAGGCTCTGTCCTCAACTGATTGTTATGTTATATTATTTCATGGGGTCCTGCTCTTTCTCTCTCAATTTGAAGCTCTCTGAGGGCAGGAACTTTATTAATTTGTTTATTCCTTTTGCAGCTCTCAGCATGTCAGCAAAGAATTACATAGACTGCAGATTCCCATTAATTTGAAAAAGCACCTGCAATTCATGTGACTTGGTTTTGTTCACCCCTGTGGAGACCAGAAGATGAACAGGCATACTAGGTGTTGACTCAGTCTCATAAAATGTTGGACTAAATCATATTTAATTGAATCCTTTTATTATATTACCACATCTACATCTGAAAAGAGTATGGACAGCAAGTCTTACTGTGAATGATATGCAAGAGAAAATGTTCACTTTTTGGGTAGAGTTAGAAAGTTTAATCAAAGGACAACATAATTGAATACAAAGACGGTGAGCCTCAATTCCTATCTTGGCTCCAGTGATTACAAACTGCAGGATTTGAAGGAAATCTTTCAATTTGTCTTAATCTCTCTCTCCATCTGACTTTATCTGATAGAGAGATAAGATATAAATCTATTTAATATCGTACCCGGCATAGAGTACATCCTAAAAATTTGACAGAATAACTTTGCTGGGGCTCTGAAAAAATGATGACCCAAAGCAAAGACTTCAGACAAACCTCAGAAGCCAAGTTTCCCTCTGACCTTCTCCTGTCCTGTCTCTCCTTCCACCAAGGCAGACTATAGAAAGTGGAATTACTTTTCGGTAAGGTGGGTCCTAAGAAGCAACAATGCTTCTAAGATTGAAATAAACTCACAATTATTTCTCTAACATTTCCTGGGCTTTCTGTTTAAGAGTAGGCCATAAAAGAATTCTCTGGTACATCCTTTTCTTTTGCAGGACATAAGACATCCATTCCATAGAGAGCTCTGCCCACGCTCAGAATAAAGGAATGCTGCATAGAGAGGGCAAGGGAAATCTGGACAAGCCTTGCCAGGTTTCCACCTCAGCCTATTAGCACTAGATTCTACCTTTTTTATCTAATCATTTTTCCATTTTGGTCTCTCCATGCTTCATTGAAAAAAATGAACAGTTTGCCCTGGCCCTTGGATGCACCATCTGAAGGTTCATGTGTCTTATAAAACTATGACCAAATAAATCTGTGATGTTTTTCATTTGTTCATTTGTCTTTAGGTATATGGGTGTCTGCCATGCTTTCTCTGATGGGCATTATGTTAATCCTTTTTTTTTTTTTTTTTTTTTTTTGGTGCTGGGGATCGAAGTTAATCCTGATTGTCAATTTGAAGGGCTTGAGAGACACCTAGGATACGAGTAACGCAAACTTCTGGGTGTGCCTGGGTAGGTTATGAGGGAGTGACTTTAGGGACTATACCTGGTCACTGGTATCTTCTTCTATGAATCTTCCTTGCTTATGCTGCCTCCTTACCACTATGAGGTGAGCAGCTTTCCTCTGCCATGTCTTTCCACCATGTTCCTGCCTTGGATTCAGCTGACTATGAACTCCAATCTCTGAAACTGTGAGCCCAAAAAAATCCTTCTTCCAATAAATTGTACGTGTCAAATATTTTTGTCTCACCAAAGAAAGCTGACTACTACAAAGGACCGATAACACATCATCCCTTTTTGTTTGATTTTATTTCTACAGCCTCCCTAGTAAGACACTATCTTCTATGAATTTTTAACTTGAAATGAGAAGTCCAAAATACAATGTTAAGAAAAGAGGTATCACAGTTTTACCAAGAGGCATGTTTTCCATGCACTACCCTTTAATTTCCATATGCTCTCAATATGTTGCCTCTCTCCATTGCACAGTGATGGTACTCTGCCAGTTCTACCCCTCAACACCCTCCTCATTCACACTGGTGTTTTTCAAGTCTTGGTTTTATTGTCATTTCGATGCAATCTGTAGACTACCTAATTGGGTCTTTGTACACCAACTCCTCCTGGATTGCAGTCATTTTCTCTGCTTGGTTTTAAGTTACCGGTTCAAGTTCCTTCAGGGCCTGGGCACAGGCCAAATGAAGCAACAAGCCTAGAGTGGAGTCATCCCCAGAGAAAGTATTTTACAGGTGTAGGAAGGAGGCTGGTCTCTCTCTCTCTTTTGCAAAACTGCTGCTGCCTGAGAGCAGACGGCTCTTCCCCTCCCCTACACTCTCTAACTGTGAGAACAAAGAAGCCTGCTCTTGTGTGATATAAAGTATTCAGCAGTGTTTGAGATGATTAAAAACAAGAAAAAAAAGATTCCTTGTGAGTTTTGACAGAGGCTTTCTCCCCCTCCTGGTGAAAGACAGAGACTGTCAACATTCTGCTCCCAGGCAAGGGGTTTAAAGCCATTTTGAACCAAGCCTAACCAAGCGGAACAAAGAATTTCTTCCTGTCAGGAATGATCTGAGATGTGTGGTGGGCGGGGTAATTTCCTTTTCTGGCAATGTTAAGTACATAAGTAGTTTTTGATCTAATAAGTTCATAGAAGGACTTCGGGGAAATCTTATGTTTAATTTGTATATTGACCATGTAAATAGGAGGTTTTGAATGTGGTTCTTCCTTGCCAAGGAGCCATCAATCAAGTTGCATTTTTAAACCTGTTTTTGGTGTAATGTTTACTTGAAATGAGTATTTGAAAAAAAGGGAGGAAGAGGATGGCCTTTCAGAAATGTGGCCTCTGAGGTTATTTTGGTGAAGTTTGTGACAATAATTTGACCATTTTCCTGCCTTTTATTCAAGTCAACACATATTTACTGAACACACATAATATATTCAGAAATGAATCACGATCACACATCACTTAAGAACAAGAGCTGAGAAAGATATCATTAGCCGACTTTATCCATGTGTAAAATCATAGAATGTATTTATACAAATCTAGATGGTATAGCCTACTATACACATCTGGGCTATGTGCTATAGCATAATTTTGCTTGTTTATTTTAAACTTTCTTGCTAAAAATTAAGACAGGCACCCATCAGCCCAGATATACATAGGGTCATCATATTGTTGTCCTCCACTGCCTCTGCTTGCCCACTGGAAGGGCATCAGGCCAAGCACACACATGGAGCTATCATCTCCTGTGATGACAAAGCCATCTTATAGAATCTTCCTGAAGGACCTTCCTGGGACTATTTTACAGCTAACTATTTTTTACTTTATAAGTATAAAGCATACATGTGAAAGTATGACAGACAGTATAGCATAGCAAATACATAAGCTAGTAACACTTATTTGTTATCAAGTATTATATATTGTACGTAATTGTATATGCTCTACTTCTACCTGACTGGTAGCAAACAAACTGGTTTGTTTACTCCAGTATCACCACAAACACCAGAAGAATATGGTGTGTAACCAAGTTACAAGTGCTCTATCACCAGACAATAGGGAGTTTTCATCTCATTATGATTTTATGGACCTACCACTTTATATATGATCTGTCCATGACCAACACATGGTTATATAGTACGTGACTTACAACATAAGGACACGAGCACATTATTGTTAAGATTTTATGCTTACCTTGAACTAATGTCTATTTCACTCTCTGGGGACTACAAAGCTTCCTATGCTGCTCTATCACATTACCGGGGGCTTAAAACAATAGAATTTTTTACCTCACAATTCTGGAGGCCAGAAGTTGAAAATCAACGTGTTGACAAGTACATTCTCACCAGAGACTCCAAAAAATAACTTACTGTATGCCTATCTTCTTGGCATTGCTTGGCTCACAGTCCCATCTCTTTAATCCTTGCTTCTCCCTTCACAGGGACTCTTCTTCTTTGTATGTCTTTTTCCTTTTTTATGTGTCTATATCCAAATCCCTTTTTATCTTACATGAGTGATTTTAATTTTATGTATTAACTGAGCTATGATATGCTAAGATGCCCAAATTTCTCTGTGTTCATGGACCTATACTCTTAAGGAAAAAGTTAGATGCTTCCAAAAGGCAATGGTGAGACAGTGATGGTAAATACTTACAGACTTTCCCACTCTTAACAGGAGAAAATGGAGGGGCTACGGCAGTCACTATTTCAAACAAGTTCAAAACCCAGCAAGGCAAGTCTTACTTGGTTTTAAGGTCTGAGAATAATCCTAAATTCTGTTGCTTAAAGCTGTAACCTCTGGACATGTTTCTCCACTATCTGGGCCTGCAGCTGTGGCCTCTTTATCTAAGGCTCTGTCCTTGGAGTAATCCTCCTTTTTTCTTGAAGAGCAGTACCTATTAGCAGCTGGGTAATACTACCACCCTATTTTTCTGTCTACAGAATCTACAAAGTCTGGCAGTCTTTCTTCATTAGTCCCCGTATCTACCCCTGTCTGTCCAGTTTGGCAGTATTTCTGCTAATACAATATTCTCAGAAAACATTTGGCCTCCAATGTGTGTCTCGGAGACTACATCCTCAAAGAGCACACCTCCTTGACCCTTCTGGCAAGTTGCCATCTTTACTCCTCACTTCTGCTGACATGGCCGAGTGGATTTATGAGTTGCATACCTGTAATCTCTTTATGGAATTGTTTTCCAATCACATCCTTGGAATTCTCTCAAGAGCATGTTTCCTAGCAGTAAATTTTAATCTTAATTGTAGCTTATTTTTTCAATCTACATATCCTAAGGATTTCTGAAATTATTAATTCCTGGCTCCTTCCTGCTTAACAGTTCATTTCTCCATTTATGACCAGGTTGCATCTTTGATACCTAGTGTGGAAATAGTCTCAGCTGAATATACCAGTTTCTTTTTGTAAGAGTAGGAAAATTTATTGGGGAATAGGAATAAGGAATAGGAATAGTTCCTAAGAGACAGAAGAGGTCCCGAATGGGTTGCCCTAAAGTTATTTTCTTATACATTCTGCTTTTATTACAACTGTACAACCCAATTCAGCCAAATATTCTGCCATTTATATAACAAGGTCCTATTTTCCTTCCATATCTAATAAAATGTTCTTCATTTCTTCTGAATCCTCAACAACCATGCTTTTAACATTCATATTTCTACCAATATTCAGTTTATGATAATGTATGTATTCTCTAAGAGAACAGAAGAATTGTCTATAGTGCTTTTCACTTCCTACTGGGCCCTCATTAGACTCTCCTTCAATATTCGTATTTCTACCAATAGACTGTTCAATAAATTGTAGACTTTGGCTATCATACTTTCCTGAGTTCTGTTGGCGACTATCCTTTATCCAGTTGCAAAGTCACTTCTACATTTTTAGGAATTTATTACAGCAGATGTAAAAATTGTATTAGTTTTTTATTGTCACTACAGCAAATTACGATGCTTGGTGGATTAAAACAATAAAAAAAATTTCCTTCTAGTTTTGGGGACCAGAAATCTGAAATCGACTTTTCTGTTTCAATCAGGGTGACATCAGGCTTTGCTCAGCCTGGAGGATGTAGTGAGAATCTGTTTTCTGCCACTTTGCCTTAGGTGGCTATAGGGATTCCTTGCTTATAGACATACCACTTTAAACTCCAACTCTGTATTCACATCACCTACTCTTCTGTTTGGTTTCTCTGTGCACTTGGGTCCAAACTCCCTGTGCTTGTCTCTTATAAGGAGATACATGATTGTATTTAGATACCAAACAAAATCTACAGTAAGCTCCTCCTTTCAAGATTCTTAACAACTTTTGCCCTGTAAGATACTACTACTCCTCCTCTTCTTCCCCCTCCTCCTCATCCTCCTCTACCTCCTCCATCTTCTTTTTGTAGTATTGGGGATTGAATGTAGGGCACCATTCATGCTATGCAAGTGTTCTATCACTGAGCTATAGCCCCAGCCCAGAATTTACTCTTTTTCCATATAAGGCAATATTCACAAATCTCATGGATTGGAACATGAACGCAGCTTGTGTCGTTCTGATGGGTCACCTCGCTACCTACTGTAACATTTAAAAATCAGTGGATATTTTGCATTGTGTCAGACACTATGGTAAACATTTTAAATAGTATTTCACTTCCTACTTAAAATTATAACAAAGTGTATTATTTTTCCAATTTATAGATCAAGGAATAAAAAGCCAGAAAGGATATAACGTCCGTGTCTGATACCGGATTTGTCTGATTTCCTCTGCAGAACACTCAGCCTTACTGCTCTTCCACCTCTGCTGGCCATTGTGCTTCAGGAGTTGATATTTAATAGGGAAGAAAAAGTGCTTATTTACAAATTTTATAGGTTCCACTGCAACTCATGCTGGCTCTCCTTTACTGTGTCCAATACCCTCAGAAATACCCAATAAAAAGAACGACCCAACCACAAGTGATACACTGTGGGGCATGGTGATTTTTGGATTACTAGTGTTCATTAATTCTCATTCTCTATCTCATGTGAAAGATTCATTGTTGTGTGATGCCAGGATGAAATTTAAGCAGTAAGGGGGACACCATAATTTCAAGCACCTCTTTGTGTCCTCTTTCTAATCTGGTGAAAGATTTCCAGTGAGGAATCCAGATAGTTGACAAAACAAGGCTGGCTGATCCTTTGTGTCCACTAAGCATCCACCTAGCGGATGTTCTCTCTGAGCCGTCCTCAAATGAGACAAATGAAAGAAGATAGAGATCCCTCATGAGTGAGAACAGTGGAAGCTTAAGTGCACCTAAGTGCACATGGTAGGAAATTGGAGCTCTGGTACTGGGAAGGATGGGTTGGAGAAGTATAAAGCCCACCATCACCCATGAGCTTAGCAGAAAGAAGCCACTGGGGAAAACTGCATGGACAGTCTCCAGTGGAAGTGCGTGGCTGGGCAGAAAGGAAGGGGAAGAGGGTAGATGGTAAAGATGGTGATGCTATCTGCTTGTGTGTAAGTCTGCCTGACTGGGGCAGACCTACGGACTAGGTTGAAGAGGAAGGCAATTAGGAGATTTTCCCAAAATCACTTTATAAAATAAAAGTTAGTAATTAGTATTATATTATAAGCAATAACATTACTATAATTAGTAACATTCCTATAAATATATATGCCTATTTGTGGATATATGTATATATGTAGATATATTGTAAATACGTACAATACTACCACACAAAGTAAATACATGGAAAATAAGAACCTCTGATAATGACACGCTATAAGGAATAACTACCATTACCATTTTATTCTGAGTCTTTCCTATATTATATATTTATTCATATCTATTATATATTTCTTTCAGTTTGAAACTGTTATATATAATCTCTCTTTCTCTTATACATTGCCTTCTTAAAGACTTGCTGTAAAGATTTTTCAGATAAATATTGTTTCAAAACATAATTTTCATTGACATTTATCTTGTCATCCCACATAGTTGTATTAATATTCAGTCAACACATTATTATTGTATATTTATATTATTTCCTAATTTATCCTTTTATAAACATTGGTCTGGTGAATAAATTTGTATGTGTATATTTTGTGTATTTCAATTGAATTCCTGAGTTGTAAGTGGGAGACTGTGTAGTCTCAGCAGAATTCCCTCTCTGCCTGCCATGTGTGTGCATATGGCTGTGTGCGTTACATCCCGCCCAAGCCTCATGGGCTCATAGGTGGAGTTTTCAGAACTGGCTGGATCTAGGGCATGTGACACTGGGTTGAGGGTGTGCGGCACTAAATTAGTCCACAGACTGGAATTAGCATGGCTCTGGGTGTGGATAATGGAACCCACACCCTTGGCACCTATCATAATCTGACAGGCAAATCTTTCCATGTTGGCAGGATAATGTATCGGTTACCAATACAACCTTTATAATCAATCTGCATTCAGATCTCAGTTTCTGCCACACACTGGCTGTGTGACCTTAGTTAACTTAATTGATATCTTTGTGCCTAAGCTTTGTCATCTCTAAAATTAGGATAATTACAAGTTAGTTATAAAAATCAAATAAGAAAATAAAGTATATGCGAATTTTTGTAATAAACCTTCAATAGTGTCACCTTGGTGTCCAAAGAAGTATTAATAACAATAACAAAAACATCAAATAAAAATAATAGGTAAACACAGGTATTTATGTGTCAATTCAGCTATAAGAAAAAAAGAAGATTCTACTGGAAATTTCTGCCAGGCCTTCATCTTTTATCATTTAGAGTCTTGTAAAAATTAGAAAATACTATAAAAATATAGATAATTTTGACTCTTTTATATTTTATTTTATAAAATAATCAGCTACTCATTCAAGTCTTGCTCAAATCAAGTGGTCTACCAGCTCTCTAGAGACAGACACTTACTGGATACCAAAGAAGTGGGATCAACTTTCTAGCATTTAAGAAAACAAGACCAAAGAGTTGGCAAAGGGAAAAAGTCTGCCTGTCTGAACCAGAGAAGGCCTGACATGTGAAGAGGAGCTAAGTAATTTGAGAAGAGTAAATAAAACATCTGTAGCACACATGTAAGACAGGAGCTGAGGGATACAGAAAGAAAGTATGTTGTACTTAAAAGGGACCTGGGTCCACCCACCGAGGTACTGGAGGCCCTGAGCGCAGGAGGAGTGGTTCACACAAAGTGGCCACCATCCAGGTTTGCAAACTCAGTTCGGTGCTTTTTGCTCTGCTTTGCTACCTTTATGTAGGTATATGTGCACAGTGTGATATATATGTGTATATTTATATATATTTGCATGAACATGTTGTATGTGGGTATGCATGAATATGTATCTATAAACATATTTATGTACATGAATACGTATATATATGCATGAATATATGTGCATATATATATATTTCATTCTGTATATTCTATCAAGTACCTACTGACAGTGCTGTTGCATAATTTATGTCATGAATAATTGAAAATATCTGTAGAGGAAGTTTAAGTTAATTTAGATCAAGATGTTTCTTGAACACATTTAGCAATTTTTCATAGCTACACATATAGCTGCATGAATATATATTTGGTTTTTGTGTTCATGGACTTTGTTTTGCTGATGCAGTGCTGAACTACAAAGATGTTTTCAAAAGAGAATATCTCAAGAAGAAAAATCAAGTGCCATTGTAAATGAAGTCTGCATTTTCGGTAAGTCTGCATCTCTGCTTCTTTGTCCGCGCTCGTAAGGCATGCTGTGCTGTGCTATTTCAGACAAAGAAGCCGATGAGACAGAGACAACAAGACTTTGCTCTATTTCTTATCTCTTTATTTATTCACTAACGGTATTCAAAACCATGTCCTCCTTCTTTATTCTTACAATTATATAACACTGGAATTCACTTCTTTAATGAAAAAAATGCTATTTTTCTTTCACTGAAATTAAAAAAAAAAACATTGTTACTATCCTGTGTGTTATTTTCCTCTTTCATCTGACGTTATGTCAGGGTACATTTCCTGTTGTGTTAACTCTTTCCTTTCCCGTAGATAACAAACCAAACTCGGTGGTGACAAGCCATAAAGGTCATTGGTTAAATGTCTTCATCTTCTAAAATATTCTTTGTGTGGAAGTCAGAACTGCAGTTCAGGTGCATTGATTGGGTATGATTTCTTTGTGTCAAAATAGGTCTGCTTTTCCTCTAGCACACCAGGATCTAGAAAAGTGAGGAATAATTGGCATGTCCCCTCATTTTGATCTCTATTAGAATGTGATGCTGGGAATCTGCTTATTAGCAATTTCAACTTTGTTACCAAGATATGCGCTATTGCAGCAATAAAATAAGCAGCTCAGCCTGAAGATCGAGTCAATCACATTCCATTATGTTAAATACTAGTATGCAATTTTAAGGTAAAACATACATCATGCAGGCAAGTTCTGTTACATAACACAGGTACTGTGCCTGGCACTCAAGGTAATGATGAATGAATCAGAAACTTTGGAACTGGTTTTTAGGACATGTTTGGAAAAGTTTGGAGATATGGGCTAGAGAAGACCTTGAATGTTATAAGCAGAGCTTGATGGGTGATTCTTGTCAGACTCAGAAAACCAGAACGCTAATCGAAACAGTAAAGACCAGGTTCAGGAGGTATCAGTTGGGAACAAGGACTCCACTGGTAGGCGGACTAGAAGACGTGTGTTAGACTCTGACAAATAATTTGTCTATATTTTACACATGTCCTAGACTTTGCAGGAGTCTGAGATTGAAGGAAGTATATTAACTGATCTGGAAGTGGAAATTTCAAGGCCACCCAATATTCAGGCTGTGGCATGGGACTGCTGGATGCTATAAGCCAGATTTATGCTGAGAATCAGGCACAAAAGGCACAGCATAAAGTTTTTAAATATTTAAATTTCGGCCCAGAAGTAACTATGTGTAAAGTTGGGACCAAAGGAGATGAGATCGCTAAAAAGATTAGCACAAATACTTTATACAGAAACAAGAAGAAAGATACCTTGAGGGCATCTCAGGAATTAGCTACACCCTACCCATGGGAGGAGAAAGTATGCAAAAATATCATGGGAAGGGGAACAAAGGAAGGGGAAGGGCAAGGGGGAAAGGAAGGGAAGGACAAGAGAAAAAAGGAAAAAATGGAAATGAAGTTTTGTAAATAAGGAGAGGAACACGGGTTAAAGGAGGGGAAGGGAAAGGGAAAAAAAGAAGCAGCATGATATATCACATGCAGGTACAAATTCCCTATGATAAATGTTACCATTATGCAAACCTAAAATGTACCACTAAAATTAAAAAAAAAAAAAAAAAACCCTAGCCTCCACCAAGCAACAGGAAAAGTCATATGACTGCATATGACTGGAAGAAATCCAAGGTTAGAATGAAAGACAAGCCAGTAAGTCAATTTTATTCTAGGAGTCTATGTGGGAAAAGGATCTCATTAAAAGGAGCTGCAGACAAAGGTTAAAAAAAAAAAAAAAAAAAAAGGAGTCCTTGGGAATCCTGCTGTAGAAAGGCTGTCTAGGTAATCAGTTCCCCAGGTTCATTTTGTTGTGCTTGGCTATCCAGGCACTCACAGGCCTCTGTAGGCAAGGCCCAAGCGGGCTGGCTACTGCTCCTACTGACAGCAGACTCTGGAGTCATCCACATGATGTTGGTTTTACTGGCATGCAGAATGAAAGAGTTGCAGGTCAAGGAAATTCCCACCCAGATTTCAAAGGAAAGCATGGGAGGCCAGGCAAGAAGCCTGTAAGAGACAGGTGCATGAAGTTGTGGGAATGAAACACAAGGTGCAGTGGACACCCTGGGAAGTCACAGATGCCAAGAATGTGAAACATACGCAAAAGAAAACAGTAGGCCTTTAGTGGAGCCAGCCCCAGAGAGAGACCAAGTAGGCTGCAACCAGCAAGGTCATAGGGGTAGGGCCACAAGGGCCCCCAGGAACTCACATCTCGCTACCATGTGCCTCAGATACCTGAAATGGAGCTATAAGATTTAATGTTTTCCCTGATGGGTTTTGATGTTGCTTTGGTCTTACTCTTTTCTATCCCTCTATTCCTCCCTTTGGCACAAATATATTTACCCTGTGCCATTACACTTTGTGATTATGTAACTCATTTTTCATTTTTAATAAAGTTCACAACTAAGTTTGCTCAGAAGAGACTTGAACTGTTAAACAAGGCTGGAATTATGAGATAAAAAGGGGATAATTGTGTTCTCTGTTTTACACAGGACAGTTATATTAGGCAGAATTATTAATTTTTATTGTGCTTATTTGGAAATTAAGCATGGTTTAATGAGACATGTTTGGCTATCAAGTTGACAAAGGGTGGAATGTGGTGGTTAGGCTTGTAGATGTGTTATGTACACATATCAACTCCATAGAAGGAACGTAAACATGTACAGTAAATAAGTACTAATAAAAAATAAAAACAAAGAAAAATAAAAAGGCTTGATTATGTCAAATTGACTCATTTAGGAACCACTCAGGAGATTGCTGAGGCTGACTTCTGTGTGCATCTGAGTGAATCACTGAGGCATGACTTTGGGGATCTATATCTGCTCACTCACCCCTCCTTCTCACTATTCACTGTTTTGCCCCCCATGAACTGAACATCTTGCCTGTCATGCCCTTCCACCATGTTTCTTCCTTGGAGTCACTCAACCACAGACTGAACCCTGTGAAATCTTAAGCCCAATTAAACTTCTCTTGCTTTAAATTGTGGATTTTAAGTACTGTGTCTCAACAAAAGGAAAGCTAACTAATGTTATAGGTATCAATTAAGTAGTTAGTGTACAGAGTTAGCTCATTTTATTTAATCTTCATAATGACCTTATGAGGAAATCATTACTTTTTTCCAATTTATAGACAAAGGAATCGATATTCAGCAAATTTAAGAATCCATGGTCTAAGAAATTTAAAGTAATAATTCAAAAAAGTTTTTGCTGAACATTTTTACACTGGAATTTATCAGCAATACCTTGCTTGATTCTCACAGTAATCCTATGAGTTGAGCACTGCTATCTTCCTTAACAGATAAGGAAAAAAAATACATTCTCCAGTCACATAGCTACTATGTAGAAGAGTCAGGTTCTGAGCCCACATTGTCTCCCTGTCCTAATGTGTCTGGAATTAGCAGTATTTACATAATTCCCACCACAGGAGCCAAGAGCATACTTTATAGAGCTGAGAACTAGAAGAAGTTGGAGGTAGCCTGATTCTGCTCTGCAGTTTCAGAAGTGAAGGATCTGCCTTCCAGAGCCTAAAGTTGCAAAGCCGATCAGTTAGATGGTCATTTCAAATCAATCAAAAGAACTGAACTACTTTTAAAAACTACTTATACACTCATTCATCATTAGTGAATTTACCAGATATTTCTGGGCAAATAACCAAGTCTTTTAGAGGTACGTGTATACAGTACAAGAGAGCTAGTTTTTATAAACATAGAAGAAAATATCCCAGCTCCCAGGCTGATGGGCGGTTACCGGTTGACCTCTGCCTTTTTTCAGGAAGCACTGAGGAGCAAGGAACAATTCAAGCTCAAGGACAAGAAGATCCACAAAGTGCTATTTGGTTTTGGTTTTCTTTTTTTTTTTTTTTTTTTTCTTTTGGTATTTATATTCAGGGAAACACTTCCTTGAAACTGATACCCACGGCTGTCATTTATCCACTTTGCCATTATCACATCTGAATCCCACAGGCCCACTTCAAATGCAGGGAGAAACACCTGCAGGTTCTGAATAGATTTCTTCAACAAAGCTGCCCAATTGCTTCACATTTAAAAATACTTTGATCGACCCATCTCTTTGTGACATAAAGGTAGAAACACTAATAGAAGATGTTACAAAGAAAGGTCTGGTACTATGGCCAAATACGCAGACTGCAAAAATAAAACAAAACAAGCAAACAAAAGAAAAGGGTTTCCTATCTCTTTAAAAGGAGATTTACATGCCACAGGAAGATTAGTGCTTCCTCAGTCAAGCAGTTATCTTGGAACAGGTGCTCCCAATTAATTTCTACCAGGCACATTCAACCTATTGGCAGGTAACTAAAAAAAAAAAATAAGCTGGCTGAACATTCTTATGCCAGTCTAGTAACCACATTTGATATAGTGAATCAGTACTTAGGAATATTTGGTTAAAAATGAATTACTTCTTTTCTGTTATATATATATATATATATATATATATATATATATATACACAAATGAATAGTATTGGTGTTCTAGAATTTAAAATTAATTAAAGCAGGGCTACCCTGTAAAACAAAAAGGAATATGTTTATTACACAAAATGTACAAGTTATGGAAAATATTAAAAAGTTAATATACAGAGATATAGTTGTGCTTTATTTCCTCTGTATTTTGCACATGTCTGTATTGACACTGATATAGCCCAAATTATACGGAATTTTAAGAATTGCTATCACAATCACTAAAAAGTAATTAGCCACATAAAAGTTATAGTCATTGTAAAATAATTTAAAAAATATTAAGTAAAACAGTATCACATTTTTTGGTAGCACAATATTTTATCTGATATATGTTATTTCTGTTTGCTTTACAATATAAATAATTACATTTATGTGGTAATTGATTTTTGTGTTTGTTATAGAGCCTGTGTGTTCTTGGGAAGGACTTTAAATATCATGTAATTGAGTCTCGTTCAGTTTTGTTTCTCATTAGGAAGACTGGACAGACCAGCCCCTTAGCAAAGATCTGACTGAGATATAAAAGAGACAATTATGTGGTCTATTACCAATTCTGATGGACCTTATGGTATTTAAATGAACAAGGCTCTCTTTGTCATTTCATTAACATGATTCCTTTTCAGAGAATGAGCAGTTCTCATCTACTTCCTCCATTTTGGACAAACAACCCAATTTTCTCAAGCTCATTTGAAGGGACAATGGTTGTTGGTCTCTCTGTAATTGACTGAGGATGTGTATGGACTCGGAGTATACCTGATTCCCCAGCTTATTGCAGGCTACTCTAGTAAGATGCGCTAGGCCATGTTGTATTTCAGTGGAATAATTAGAGGTTGAAAAGCACAGAACATAATAACCATTCTTGGCTGATAATTTCATGGCATTCGTTTTCTTCATTCTTTTCTCCCTCTTTTAGGAAATGAAATGTGCAACATCCGTGACCAGAACACATTGTTCTGAAAGGGCTCAAATTCAAAATACTGAATTTCTTCACTTGAAGTTACTCCATTACAAAGACTTTAGTGTTTGTATATTGTATCTCATTGTTCCCTTTAGAAAGTAATTTTATACATTTTGTAGTTTTACTGATTAGAATGCAGGCACCCAACTTGGCCACAATTAGAAAACCCCGATAATGATAAATAAAAATAATGAGTTCATATGAACAAGAATCTTTTAATTTTACTCTGGCATATCGTAAGAATTATTTATAATCAATAATGTTACTTGTATGTTCATTATTAAGTATTGTTCATTATTGTGTATGTATATATATGAGTACCTTTTTATTACTTATTCTAAGGTGAAATACAAAAAGCTTTGAAGGATTTTTCATTCACCTGACATCTAAGGAGAAAGCTTCGAAAGCTTCTCACTGTCACTTTAAAACTTTGGGCTGTAGGGCTGGGGATTTAGCTCAGTGATTAGAGTGCCTGACTTGTATCCCCAGCACCAAAAAAAAAAAAAAAAAAAAAGAGAGAGAGAGACTTTGGGCTGTATATATAAAATATTACCTTAAATAAAACACTGAATCATACTACTTGAGTCTTCTCTGTTAGGATGACTTTTCCAAGTATGAAAAGAAAGAAATCAGGACAGGGTGAACTCATCCCATTAGTTATAACAAGAGCACCATATTTGTATAATTAAATTCTGGAAAAACAACAGAAATGAGACCAAACTATAAATGCTGTACTGAAGATGTACCTGTGAAACTGTTTGGTATTACCCATGTTTCTGGGCTATTTCATCTTCAATCTATTGTCCAAAAGGCTACCTCTTTATCTAATGTTCCTTTACCAACTTAAATTAACTGGCAAGACATTTACTTAAGCTAATTCCTATTTATTGTTTGAGTAGAAATGGATATACATTTTGGGAATTTGAAGCTTCTATAGATTTGTGGCTCTTTTTCTGAAAAAATATGAAGTTACAAATTTACAGGGTATAGGGAAAGTGAATATTAAGAATAAGAAAAAGAAAATCACAACAAAGGATTGCAGGCTTGAGATCTGTGGCATCCTCCAAAACCTTCTTAGGAGATTTATGAGAAATGCGTAAGTAGAAATGTTACCGGATTGGATCCAGGGTTTTCCTCCCCAAATGTGACACTTCCATCCCTCTTAGATACTGTAAGAGCTTTAGTACAATTAGAATCTTTGCAGAAGGAAATCTGAATACTTTCCCCCTTTATCTTCAATTTCCAGTACTGTTCTTGTCATATAGTATTCAGGGAATAAATACTTCCAGTAACAGTAAATAACTGTATAGTGACTCCTAAAATTGCAGGCTCGGTTCCTAGCATTTTACATATTTTCACTATGACATCGCTAACATTCTTATGGACAATACATAGAAGTGGAAGCTAAGAAGTAGAGAGTTTCAATAACTTGGTCTAGTTCATGTTGGAGATGAGTTTCAAAGACAGGCAGTATGCAAGGTTCAAGTCTGTGCTCTTGAACCCAGGCAACACAGCTTCAAAAACGGATGCTGCAGGAATGCTTTCCTCACTTCTGCTTTCAGTAGCATCTGAACTCTAAGCCTCAAGGCACAGTTTGCTACAATGGCCTGCACCTTAAGAATTAATAATCCAATTTGTGGGTTTTTGAAGACAAGAAGCCTCTTCACCCCCCTACAGCTTCTTGCCTGCAGGAAACATTTACATGCTTGTTAGCACCTCCCCAGAGACAGTGGAGGGAGGGAGACCTTATTACCGCCATTGTTCTCCATCCCCTCGAGTTATCTCTAATGCTACTGGAGACTGGGGAAGCTAATTTTACAGTAGCTTGTCAGGACCTTGGACTCCAGATGGGTGGCAACTCTTTACTATCTACACTTACCTGTTTCACCCCTTAAGGGTCAATCATTCAGACCAATCCTCTTACTGGAAAGATGTTAAATACACAAGTAGAGGGGCACAATATGTTTCTTTAGCAAAGGAAGGAACATTTTAACAGGAGAATGACAGAATAAAAACTATGTATAAAGAGGATTACAAACAAATTGCAGAAGAGGAGATGGGAGACGAAGAGATGGGAGACAAGGAGATGAGTGAAGGGTAGACTTGTTCCACGGGGTAGGAGCTTTCCACAAGAATACTTCCAATAAAAACATGCTGGTCAGTTCCAACATTTTGCTTTAAAATAATTATTTGTTGAAAACCTTTTACTGTGTTTTCTGAAGTACAATTTATTTGAGAACCTTTTGAAGAAAAAAAAAATCTTACTTTACTTTTAAAGACAAAATATGCCTGTACAACTGTGTTAATCAAAGTGATAATCTATACTTCTGTTTCCTAGCCAACAAGCAAAGTTTACCAGATTTCCCTACAGCAAGGTTTATTTCTCTTATGTTTAATTTTCTTTTGGGGGGAGTGAGAAACATTAGGACACAGGAATTTTTTGTTGCAATCATAGGCATCTAAAAAGGAAAGGCTTCTCTGTTCAAGAGGTAGCTTTTGTGATTCTGTAATCCAGACTGTATATGTTTTATGCAACATTAATCTGCCACGTTTTCCTCAGATCAGAGGTTTTATATGTCATTCCTAGGAAAAATTGGTGACCATAACAGCATAATGAAGTTGAATTCCTAGTAGCTTATCAGGATTTCATTCTTGTTGTGTTCCTGTCGTATTTTAAAGCATTCAAGGCGCAGAAATGAACAGAATTATTTCGCAGTAAAACCTCATTCATTTAGAAGGCACTCATTTGGAGTTTGTGACCGTGTGGGAATTACTAGAGTGACCTTTATCAGGGCACTACCTACTTAGCGGATCTGGATGAACCGATTGAGGAAAGTAAACTCTTTAAAAGCATCTGTTATCCCTTTACAGGTATAATTTTGAACGCTGAAAAATTAATTAAAATAATGATTACCCCCACAAACACATACACTTAAAAAGGTTCTTCTGGAAATTTCTTATTAGTGCTACTAGTTTATTTTGAGTTCATTTATGTCTTAAAATACCACTTTGGTTTCATTCTTCGAATTCCAATCACTACCAGCCCTCTGTATGATGCTACTTTATTTTGACTTCAGATATTTTGCTCACCTAAAAGTTAAAATGTTCTTTCGCAAATACCCAACATCAACAGAAAAGATGCATGGGATATTTTTCTAATATGTGGCTGTTTTGTGGACTTTAAGAATGGCTATTTATAATATGCAGTTTCTGTCCTTTGGAACCTTCCCACTTTCCTTTTCCTTCAGGCCAATACCTTTTGCTGGATATACGATCCCCTTTGTGTAGCACAGTCCAGTACTTAGTAGATGCACGTTATTTTTCTTGAAAAATAAATGAGTGAATGATTAAATGATTCTTTTATATATTGTACCTTTATATATTGTATCTTAAATTTGATGTAAATAAATTTGTAGATTACAGAATCATTTGGCCAAGAAATTTCCGGCATGTGATTCTATCTATGTAGAAGGGAGGCAAAAATTTAATCAAGCAGAGATGTGGAGGACTGCAGGAGTACAGTAATCAGGAACTGGGGAGGCACAGATCAGAGAGGGTGCAGATAGCCAACAAGAATGGTGCCACAATGAATGTCCAACTCTGGGACCAGAGAGAGCACTACTCAGAAATCCGTGAGAAATAATTGAGGGGAATATCTATGTGTGAGAAACTATGGATTCATTCATTCGTTCATCTTTTTATTCAGTTGTTATTCTCAACAATCTCTGTGTTCTACTATTCAACAGTACATTAGTTGCTGCCTAGAACATATTACAGGGCCTGACATATAGGTCCTTATTAAATGAACTCGTTGAAGATAAAAGATCAAGTAAGGCTAAAGTAAGTCTGGAAAAAAGAAAAGCAAAGCCCAGGTAAAGTGCCCATGAATATAATAAACAGCCATGGGTCTCTACCTTTCTCTTCATCTTGTCAGCAACCCTGATTGTGTCTATCCTCACCCAGAAAATTCCTGCAATCAAGCATGCTATCGAACTTTATTGCTACACCTTCTAATATAATTGCCCATTGACCTTTCCGTTCCTAAAACTGAAAAAAAGAATGAATTTGAGTTTAAGAAGGTTGCATGGCTCTTAAAGAATTGGACTCAATGTGACAAAAGGTCACAATCGTATCTGCACTCAACAGTGACTACAGTAGAATTAGCTATGGCCAGATGAATACAAAAATTTACACTGCTCACTAATTTATTATCATTCCCGTTTTGATCAGATAATCAATGTAAACAGAAATGAAATAGCAAGAGCAGTGAAATAATTAACTTTTAATAAAATATTTTGTTTTTATTTTTACATTTGAGTATGACACCAAGCAGCTAAGCCTCATGGTGAGATAACTGATTAGAAGCCTACAGACCTTCTAGTTTTTCTGGTTATACTAAAGGGCTTATAGCCATAACAAGCACAGTGAGAAGAAGTATGAGTGTATATCTTCAGAGTCTAAAACTGGTTTTCATACAGCTTCATCAAATATCAGGTGACTTGAACTGAACTTGGAAAATGCATATATCTCTGGGAGGTGTCCCTGAAACTTCTACTGTAACAGAGATGATGCTGTCAGGTAGGGTACAGGATAAAAGGAGGGGTGAGGGAAAAATGAGACGCAGAATAGATTAAGCCAGGTGTAATGGCACATTGCTGTAATCTCGGTATTCTGGGAGACTGAAGTAGGAATATTGCAAATTTGAGTCCACCTGGGCTATTTAGCAATTTAGGTAGATTCTTTCTCAAAATTTAAAAAGTGCTTAGGGGTGCTAAGGATCTGGCTCAGTGCAAAGGCCCTAGTTTCAGTCCCCAAAATCACAAGGAAAAAAAGAGTATATCAATCTCAAAGTGGTAAAAACATTTACTGATAATCTTGAACTAGGATTGGAAGATCAGAGAGAACAGCTATGGACCAAGAAAAAATCAAGCTGATAACTGAGGCATCTTGTTGAAGAATCCCAATTTCTCGCTCTTGGTGTAGACATTGTCAATTGGTAAACACAATTTGCCAGTATGCTTTTCAAAGGAATAGTTCATATTCTTCTTGAATATGACTTCAAAGATGGTCTGAGTGCATACGTTTCTTTGGAATGATCATAATTTGAAGCTTTTGGCCATTTCCAGGAGCATCTTGTCTTTCATGATGCCAATAGTATGGAACATTAATCAACAAAACAAATGCTAGTAGAAATGTTTATATAGTCTATATACTATTTCCAAGGTCAGTAGTTTTAGTGCTTCTTTGAATCATAAAGTTTATTATTATGAATAATCTGGAATTGAGCTACTCTGTTTCTTAAGCAGCAAATCAAACATATTAACATCTCGCAACCATAAATTATTAAGGAACTATCTCTTTTTGAAGTTTTCTTCATGAAATTTCAGTGAGTAGGCAATTACGGCAAAGCTATCAAATAACTTAGTGGTATGGAGAATACAGCAAAAAAAGAATTCAGACCAGAGACAGAGAGAGAGAGAGAAAGAGAGAGAGAGAGAATTTAGTATGTAATTTGGCACCTACCTGTACATAGATAAAAATAACATAGATAAAAATTTTATAGATTTTCATAAGATGTCATGAGTAAATGGTTTTAAAGATCAGGAGATAAAACTTAAATCTTGATTTAATTTTGAGCCTCTCTGATTGCAAAATCACTGCTTTTTTGAAAATACTGAAAAGCCAGAAAATTCCAGTTTGGAGAACAAATCAAAGAGGAAGAAGAGAAGAAGGACAAGGAAGAGGGGGAGGAGGAGTGGGAGTGAGAGGAAAAGGGAGAGTGAGAGGAGGAGGAGGAGATAACGAGGATCATATACTAACTCCAAGAACAGAAAAAACATTAACCCTCAAAGGTGACCAACTGTCTCTAATAAAACAGGATTCGCAAAGCCTACTCTGGCATTTTTGACTAATACTAATTTTAAAATAGGTTCAAATGAGCTTTAAAACGCTTAGCTGAAAATAGTTCCTTTAAAAGAAACAAATAATGAAATTGGCATATTAATAAAAAGGTCATTTCAAAGATTATTCCACCCTTTTCTTTTCCAAAGAAAGTCAGTCATTTACATTATTACTCAAGAACAAAAACTGTCAAATAATAAGAAAATAAGAATATGAAACTGGAAATAAATACTTGAATCAGTATTCTTATCAGTGACCAATCATGTATGACCTTATTATAAAGTGCTTTTTTATTTTGAGTATAGAGCTTTTACATGGGAAAAATGAAATATAAAGGGAGGGTGATGGGGCTTAAAATGCCCTTTCACACTATACAATAAACAGAAATGTTATGAGAAGAAAGGAGGAAAGCAAAACAAATATTCTCAGCTTACAGATTTTTCTTTGGAACTCAAAGAAGGTGCAAGCTGCAAACTTCCTTCTCTTGCCCAGGGAAAGGGGTTCAACAGTGAATTGGATTCTAGGGACATTTTGTCCAGTTTCTTATCTGTGGTGGTTAAAGTGCACTGTTCTCCTGTTCTGTTTCCCAAACACCAGGAAGTAATCATCTTTGTTCCACCACACCCTTCTACAATGATGTTTCTCCCTCAGAGCCAAGCAATCAAGAAGTAAATCTCTGAAACCACCCTGAGACAAATTAAAGCTCTCCTTTAATTTATAGGTGTTAGGTATCATGTCCTGGTGATGGGAAAACTAATACACTATCTTTATGCATACACACACACATGCAAATACAATTTGAAATCTCCCTATCTACCTACCAAAAATCTCACAACTATATGCACATATATGCATTTACATATACACATAAGAACATCACATAAACACACACTTGTACATGCCTGTACACATACAACACACATGAACACACCACAATCTACATCTCATATGCACAAGCATGTACCAGTGCACACCACATGAAGCATGTCCATATGTATGTATGTATACGCACACATACTTTACACAGGCATACATCCACACTCAAAAATGTAACCCTTATGCACATAATGCACTCATGAATGTACACAAAGACACTAGATAACAACACTAAAATGAGATTCACCTAATGGCTAAGCACACATCCTAATGTACACTCATATATACTCATGTGCAACTGTGCACAAATACACATTCAGAGACACAAGTACACAAACAGTAATTGGAAGACTTTTGAGAAATTAAAGCTATCTCTATTAAGTTATAAAGAAGGGAAGTGAAAAAAGAAAAAGAAATCAATATAAGCAGAATGGCATTAGCATATTTCTAAGTTCCTGAGATATTCCCTTTGCAGAATGGAGACTGGCATTTTAACTTAAAAAGCACCCTGTATTAAGGCCACTCCAGGTTATGGGAGGTGTATCTGACTCCAAAATGTCCAGGTGCACTGCTTAATCCTTTCAACACACAACTCAGTTCCCAGCTGAGCTGAGCAGTCTGATCAGGGTTGCTGCTAAGAGTAAACCGCAGGAAGCTGACTAACATTTGAACGTGAATCATAGCACCACTCCCTTAAATGGATTTCAATATTTCATCACCAAAAAGGCGATATGGATTCAACACAGAGACTTCTCCATTTAAACGTCTATTTAATTCAGCATCATAGATTAGAAGCTTGGTGGCGACAAGGTGCTCATCATTTATAAATGAGTTACTAGCAGTTTGGACATGTTCATAACCATGTGTAAGATTGAGATACATATGTGTGTTCTCTGTTTAAAGATGTCAGATAGCACAAATAGAGTCTGCAGATGCCACAAAAACGCTTTTTAAAACTAACAACAGTGTATTAGGGAGCAAAAAAATTTCCAAAGCTCCATCTTACGTTAATGGTTTTCTGTCTGTGAAGAAAAAGACCACCATTCTGTGTGATGCAAGTATAAAGCATGATTCCTTACCTCCCTCTTGTGGTAGTTTTGAAAAACAACATTCTGATTAGGGAGTATCTTCCCTCTCTTCTATATATTTAAGAAATTAGGAGCCTCTACAAATGTTTTAGGGCAAGCATAAGAAATTTCTCATATTTGACAGTTTTTGATCTACAAAAACATTATTGTCACATGATATGGCTGCAGGTAATCTCCTGATCGCCCACATATTTTCTAAATCCAAGTATAATTCATATAATGTGTACTTGGACTTCCTTAAATTATTATTCTAAAATAATTTTTTATTTGACAGTGACCAGAATTATATTTCACTCTTACTCTCCACATATATTTGCCATAATATGGATTGAACCCAGTCCCTTAATACTGAGTGACATCCCCAAACCCCATTTTTTTTTTTTTTAATTTTGAGATAAAGTCTCATTAAGTCACTAACCAGGCTGAGTTGAACTTGTGATCCTCTTGCCTCAACCTCTCAGAGTGCTGGGATTATAAATGTATGTCACCATGCCCAACTACTCTCCATATTTAGATTACTATTGATCAACACGACTTCTGAGTTCATTAGAGTTAGTCCCATCCCTGAGTTACACATGACTTCCTCTTTCCTAACTCTTTTCTTTACTTCATGGGAATCTCATCCTGTCTCATCCAAAATCTATGCAGTTGTATTGCTAAGATCAATGTAACTTGCTTGGATAGATGTCGTTCCTTTGGGTCTATGTCTTCCTTATATTCCAATGTCTAGTACCTGAACCTTATAAATTAATTACTATATACTAGCCTAGTTCCTAATGGTGGTGTTTCTTTTTCCCAGTTTATACATCTAACCTCATAATCGTGCACCATGGAAGAGATTATTTATCTATCTATGTATCTATTTATCTACCTACCTACTTGACTTAAACAGAATAATGGTCCCCCAAAGATGATGATACCCCAATCCACTGAAACTGTAAATACAGTATATAAATTATGGCAAAGAATACTTATTGATGCTAATCAACTGATTTAAAATAGGAAGTTTTCTGTGGATTATCAAGGTGGGCCCAGTACAATATATTCTCCTTAAAACGGTTAGAGGAATGAAAGAAAGAAAACCCGAGAGACTGCAGCCTGACTAGTGTACAATCTAACCATGTTGGTCTAGAAGATGGAGCAAGGGACCATGAGCCAAGGAAGGTGGGTGAAAAAGAAACAGTGTAGTCTTCCTCGCTCCCCTCAGAAGGAATGTGGCCCTACACTGACCTTGATTTTAGCCCAAAGAGAACAATTTCACATTATGACCTCCAGAATGAAACCTGGAAAATATGCATTGTTTAAGCTGCTAGATTTGTGGTAATTTGTTGCAGAAGAAATAGGAAACCGATTATCTGTCTCTTATCTGTGACTCAGAATAATCAGATGGAATGGAAGAAAACATTTGCCCACATCCATCAGCAAAAAACTGAATGTTTATGTTCTTCCAAAACTTATATGTTGAAGCTCTGATTCAAGTGTGATGATATTTGAGGTTCGGCCTTTGGACAGTGATAAGATTATGAGGACAGAGGCTTTTAAACTGGGAAAATGCATTTAAAAAAGTGGCCACAAAGACAGCCACCTCTTTTCCTGCTATGTGAAGATACAACAAGAAGTTAATTACCTGAAACCTGGAAAAGGACTCTTACCAGAATCTGACTCTGACTATGCTGGCACCCCGATCAGACTTACAGGCATCAGAACTGAGAGCAACAACATGTGTACTGTTCAAGCCACTGAGTCAATTGTACCTTGTTGCAAAAACCCAGAACAACCAGAACACCCTAGTAGGTTCGCTGGACGAGGCTCTGCAAATCAGTATCAGAAAAGGCAGATTTACATGACAAAAAGCCAGATGACTTATTACCACACACTATGCCTATTACTTGGGAGCAATCTCAATGATAAGTAAATCAAAGGAGTGGCTAACACTTTAACTTACAAGGTATGATGGAAAAATACAGTGAATATTATTTTTTTTACAGTAAAAGACACATTGCCATTAATCCCAATCAAAATACTCCACATTTCAAACACATCCCATCATCCCTGCCACATTGGGTAAGAGTTCTGGAGGCCTCTTTCATGAATGTTTTTATTTGTGCTATTTGGTTGCCAAGATGTCCTGAACTGATTCAAAATATTTACCTAACATAGTAATTTTGACTTTGGGGGAAAACCAGAAGTCACATGGTGCCAAATCCAGTGAATAAAGAGGATGAGGGAGGACACACTATAATGTTTTTATGAATCTACCTTTCCATTAGTTGGCTCTCTGCAGGACCATTCACTGTATTTTCTGTCACACCTCACAGAGACATCATAAAAGAGGACTTAGAGAATTCCTTTAGAAAGTAGCAAGAATGATGGGATGAGTGTGTTTCAAGTGCAGGGTAGTATTTTGAGGAGAATTAATGGCAATGTGTTTCTTTTTACTGTAATAAATTTTAAAATTTAAATATTCACTATATGTTTCAATCATACTTCGTAATAGCATCTTAGCAAAGAATAATAAATTTATAGAGAAGCAATAAGACCGAGGAAAAGGTCTTTAGGCTTGCAAGGGCTGTAAACTATGGGAAGGTAAATGTGTGTGGGGTGGTGTCTAACAGATAAGGGCTCTGTTAGAAAGAAAATAAGCCTGTGGTTGCTTGGGAAGATCATTTGCTTCAAGGATCTCAGTAGAACTGCAAAGCCTGGAGACCATCTTCATTCTCTCATTCATGATATTCTAGCCTGGATTTTATAAGTCTATATTTTCTAATACAAAAAAAAACTGATTAAAAAACAACTTTAGACTTCTAGTTTCAGCTGTAGCATATAAAGATCTTGGATACTGTACTTGGCTTAAACAAAAAAAAAAAAAAAGAAAGAAAATCTAAACAAACTGGAACACCGTGACATTTTTTGGACATAGCTGCATCCACAGAGATACACCAGAGATCTGATTACCTTGAGCAGAAGCTGCTGGAATTACATCATAGGAAAACTTATATGGGAATTTTGACAAATTGCTGGGGGCTGAGTATTACCCAGTATGAGAGGAAGAAACTTGTCAACTAAACATTAGCAACCTCCTTTCCCAGGATCCTTTGGTGTGCTTTATGTTTAGAAGCCCCAGGACATTCTCAGGGGGAAGATCTAGAAAGATTCCCTAGAGGTTCTGGGGGGTGGGTAATCTTCTTGAATATCCCAGAACATTCCCAGTAACAAAGGCTGACTCTTCAGGAGAAAGACTTCCCCAAACATTTATCTCAGGTATTCAATTGTCCACTGAGGTTCCCTTTAGGATCTTGGTCTCACCTAAGGAAAGAAAACACAATCAACAGGAAATAGATGTTTCAAGGGAATATTTTGGGAAGGCCATCATAGAAGAAAATAGTGAGCCGTAGGGGAACGAGCTGTACACTGAAGGTCAAAACTCAGGATGTAGGCTCATTAAAATGTGAGATTTATTTGGGGGGATCATATAATCCTCCTTCTCCCAGTTTAATGCCACACCAGCAGGCTCCAATATAATGACAGCAGATTACAACTGAATGAGAAGTAAGACATAGCTTCTCTTCGCAAAGAAGTATGTAGGAAGCTCAAAGTCAAGAGGGGAGACAAAAACCAAGCTAATTCACTGGATGAATTAGAAGCCCCTGGAACCTACACCTAGAGTAAATATTAAATTCAACCTATTCCTGGAAAGACTAATATAGATCTCTACACTAAAGGATTTTTTGCCTCATTTCCTAGTACCTGATGGATACATGTCTGGCTTCTACAAGCACTGTAGGACAAGATAAAAGACAAGAAAAAAACCCAATCTAAAGAAATAGTACTATCATTTATACAAAACTCAGATATGACTCACATGTTAGAATTATGAGCTGAGGAATTTAAAATAAATATGTTATAATGAAAACAGTAGACAACATGTAAGATCAGATGGGTAATATAAGCAGAGAGATACAAATGGAAAGAAACCAAGGGAAATGCCATAAAAGAAAGACACGCCAGGGACATGAACAGTGCCTTATATAGGCCTATCAGTAAACTGGGCTCAACGATTCTGAAGATATGTCAATAGAAACTCTCCAAACTCAAAAGCAAACAGCCACAAAACAAAGGAAAATCTAGAACATTTAAGAATAGTAGGGCCATTTCAAACGGTGTAAAGCACACAAGAAATCAGAGCGGTAGGCATATTTAAAATAAAAAAAAAAACTTTACATGAAATGTACAACTGGATATATCACCAAATAGTTTCTAACTAAAAAGTGTTTAAAAAATTAACAGGTAGCAACATGAGCACCTGTATTACTGTAGAAAAGTCTTTGTTCCATAAGTTATGAATTCATTTTAGCATAGCAGATGGTTTAAAAAAATGACCGCAGTAACAGCTAACATTAGAATGGCAAGGATCATGTACACTAGGATATATAATTTGAATTCAAGTCCAAAATCTGTTATAGATATTTACCTTAAAAAGAAATAGTAATTATGCAATAGGAATAAGGCAAGGCTGAAAAGCCTTAAGACCATTAGTAGTTACTATAAGAGTCTAAGGAAGAAGTAATGAGAACAGTGTCTGAGGTAAAAAAGGAAGACTTTTCGCGGAGTTGGGACATGTAATGAGTCCTACAAGCAACAGAAGCGTAAAATAAGAGAAAACTTTTTAAACAATCAACTAATAGAACCAAGTTGGGAAATCCTACTGACCATTACCAATATGAAAATATTCCCTAACAAAGGAGTTGACATTTCAATTTTAGAGTTTTCAGAATTCCAAGCAGTAACAAAGATGTCATTTAAAATTTGCTCCAGAAAGTCCTTACAATTTTGAATGCACAAGGGAATGTATTTTAACTACAAATATGACCTTGAAAATATGGAGAATTCTGTCCACATATATAGTAAGGTTAATGCTGAAATGGCTAGTTCCAAAATTTCTGATGAACTAACATTAAGGCTTAACAGCCTATAAATGGCGATGCTACAAGCATTTGATTTTAGCCTTGCAGACTTCAACTCTCTAATTACCAGTTTTCTTTATGGATGAATTAGTTGAGTAGCTCTGTGATTTATCCTGATTGATTGTCATCATGGCACCACATTTGCAAATGGAATAGTCGATGAAATTCATTTTTAGCAATAGCTATTCTGGCTTCCTTCAAGATACATGTAATGTCAAGTGCTGATAGTTATATCTTGCATATTTTTAAGGGCAAATTCCTCTTGAATATAGTATCTACAGGATATATCTGAGCAAAAATGCCTATATGTTGGCCTTCCATATCTGTGGTTTGTACAAATACAAATTTGAACAACTATGGATAGAAAATATTTGAGAAAATAATCTGTACTGAACATGTACAGACTTTTCCTGTCACTATCCCCTAAAAATAGAGATATCAACTATTTTACATAGTACTTGCCTTGTATTGGGTATTATAAGTAATGCAGAAATGACTTAACATATATGTGATGATGTGCACATGTTATAAGCAAATCTTACATCACTTTATCTAAGCGATTTGAGTATCAATGTACATTAGTATCTACTAGGCATTCTAGGTCCAGTTCCTCCAGACACCAAGGATGACTGTACTTGCATCACATGCACCAAAGACTAGATGATTATATGGCCAAATGATCTTTCACTTTTTCTACTATAAAAAATTTTTAACAGCCCTGGAAAAGAGGTTACATATTAATGCCTGCACAAGAAGATCCAGCTCTTAGATATGTTTTGCTTAGACCATACAATGTTCTATAACATTTTAAATAATTATTTTGAAAAAGGAATAAATTTTACATGAGAGTCTATTTTTTTCCTTTAAAGAGCAAAGAGCTTGATAATATTGGCAGAATAATAATTCTGTATATCAACAATGTGTCTACTACAGTGTCCACTATTTCACCAGTACAAGCATTTACATTTAATCCCTGCCACCTCTCTGCCTAATCTCCCTAGTTCCTGATATTAGTCAACTAAGGATTCTGTAACAAAAACACCACAAGCTGGGTAGTTGAAGCAACAGATCTTTATTTTCTCATAACCATGTGGACTGGAAGACTAAAATCCAGGGGTTATCAGGTCAGTTTCCCTTTGGCCACCCTGTTTCGTTAGCAGAGATAGGTTTTTCCTGTCTCCTCACATGGTTTTTTTCTCTATGTCTATATGTCTGTGCTCAATTTCCTTTTATAAGGACATCAGCCGTACTAAACTAGGCTCCCACATTTATTACCTCTTTGCATCTTAAATTCTTCCATAAAGGTCCTGTCTCCAGTTAGTCATGTTGAAGGTCAGGTCTTCAACATAGGAATTTTGATGGAACACATTTCATTCCATAAGACTCCCATAAGCATTTGGGTTTGTGGATGTTTAGAAAGCATTTGCAGTTTTTAACACCAAAAAGAAGCAGAACTCAAAGTAGTGCAGGTAGAAGAGATCGATGATGTCCTTAGCTTGACTCTTTAACTGATGTAGCTCCGAGACAATTTTCCATCCAGTCAGCTTTTGTGTTAGCCTTACTGAGATAGCTAAACATCCTCACTACCCACTACCAGATTCTCTTCCATTAAGTCATACCCTTTTCATTTATTGGCTAGTATCTATGGGAAGATTTTGTCTGGCTATCATTTATCACATCATGCAAAATTTTTTAAATGTACATCCTTGAGGATAATTTCTATTTGATAATGCTGATAACTGCCCTGCTGTTCTTTTGAGCAAGTGATCATTTTTTTAAAATTTTTAAAATTTTTGACAATGTATTTTTAAATTGGCAAATAGATGTTTATGTACATATACATGCATACACATCCAGCAGATATTTGTACACTAACTAGATGATTTTAGTAGCTGTATATTATAGAAACTTGTTTGAATTTTCAACTTTGTTGAATGAAAAAATGACTGCATAATTACAAAATATTTCACCAGGATTCTTGTTCTATCACCTTGTATTAAGAAAACAGATACCTATTTCCTGTATGGTAAAATTAAACAGAATAACTTCCTTTATGTTCTTTCTATATCACCAAAGGAACATTACTTCATTAAACAGGACTTCACTAACAGGAATCCCTGACATTTGAAGATGTAGCTGTGAAGTTCACCTGGGAGGAATAGCCATTCCAGTACAGGTGCTTCTGCACGGGGACACTGTGTTTTGCATAGAAGCCAAAATTTCCTATTTAACTGATCAGTGTAAATCTTACAAATAAATGTGTGGGGAGGATATAACACTTAGATAGCAAGAAGTGTCTAGAGTTATTAAGATATAAAATGACAACCTCATTCATTGAAGATTTTGACATAACATTTATTAGAAATAATTATCAGATATAACAATCATCTCAAAATTTATATACTCTGGCAGTGCCCAGCTGAGAAGAAAGCTTACGCCTATCAGAACTCCTGGTTGAGTTTTAACATGCGGCAGACATCTATGACACTTGCTACCAGATCACATTTTAGCAGTAGTGCACATATCAGATCCTCAGAGCCAGAAATCTAACACATGTATATTTGTGCACAAAAAGAAACAGGCCAGTGAGGAAAAGTGGACCATGAACTTGAAATCACTACAAAGAAAATAAACTCTTATTGTATTCAGGACTACCAGATCTTCTAGCAACAGTTTCATCATTCAAAGGAGAGACAGGTCATGATCATTACTAAAACAGAAATAATGAAATTGTTTGCAGATTATAGAACATCATTGCATAATTCATTGCTCAATTTAAAATAAAATGAATTTTTCTATTTAGGATTGGACAAACTGAACAATTAGAAATTATGTTACTTTTTTCAGAGAAGAATAACGGTCCCACAGTAATCAACCTTCTGAAAATAGAATATAAATTCATAGGAATATCTTAAAAAATATCTTGACGGTTTTATCTTGGTGGGAAGTACAGTATGCTTAATTATTCACGACAGAAACCATTCAGCATGTGCCTTGAGGGCCATTATGTTCCTTAGGATTTGTGATAATGAAGATAAACAGTTTAACCTTTGCTAGAATTGGGATCCTGGTTACCACAACGTCTCATTAAGAAGAAACACACCAGGAAAAGTGTAGATAAATGTGTTATACAGCACCATGCTTTTAAGTGGTACTCCAGATCTGCTAGTTTTACACACAGATTTTGTTTTCTCATTATATTCTAGCTATTTTCTATAACTAGAAAACAATGCTTTTGTGAAAGATTTTTGTTACTAAGGTATCAATGTAGGTTCTGGGAATTTAAATCACCTACATTTTGAGGCAGTGGCATGCAATGTAATTTTATAAATGGGAGTTCTCTTAGGACAGACATGGGGATGCTCCTTAGCATTCAGAAAACAATTTTTAAAATTTAATTTAGAATTATTTAGAACTCAACTTTTCAAAAGGGATGGGGAAGAAAGATGTCACAGTTCATATGATTAGAAAAGTTATAATTTTATACTAATCATTACAACCCAATACTACCAGAACCATACTTCCTTATGTCAATAAGATAAAGCAACTGAATAAATGATGATCTCTTCCTGCTTCTCTTAAATGGAACTCAGGAGGAAATAGATCAGCTAAAATATTTGCTTTTGATCCTCTCTCTGCAGAAGAGTTTTGATCCATTCAGGAGTAAATCCTTACTTCTTAGAAAAGTAAGAATAGAGGTAGAGGAAACATTATAATGCAGAGATATGGATGGATAAAAACTTCCCTTCCATTTGGAAGAGGCAATTATTCTTCTGAACTGTACAGAGAGCTTTGCTGGAGACTCAGAAAAGTCAAGTAACAGTCCAAGATGTCCAAAGATGGTCCTGATCTAACCTTTTATCCATCCCAGAACAGAAAATGAGACCCTCCTGCCTAAGATGAAAAGTGGGTAATCACTTAGCGGAGATGCACGATGATGTCACCTCCTTATTTCTCAGAAGATTCAGTAAATAAGTCACTTTTCTTTTATTAAAAAAAACTTAGGGATAAGTGCTTTATATGATCAAGCCACATCAAGGAATATCTGAGGATCAATAAATAATTTTATCGTGATGCTAAATCCTCTGGTTCCATCATGGATCATGGAGGATCTTCCTACTATGTTATCTTGTAACAGATAAAGTAGTTGAAAATGTTGTGCTTCAGTTGGGGATATAGATTTGGTGGCAGAGAATATGCCTAGCATGCCAGAGGCCTCAAGTCTGATTCGCCCCAGGACAAAAACAAAAACAAAGAAAATTGAACACAGGAGGAACAAACAATCATAAATAAAACATAATCTATATCTATGTATTTGAAATTGAGACTGAGTAGCTCTTTAGAAGGTCAAAAGGTAAGAAGTGCCTCCCAAACAATATGAAATGAGGCATATTACATTTAAAGGAAAGCAAAATATTGTATTTGCCTTCTGGATAGCCACATTGTGACTTTGAAGAGCCCAGGTATTTTTTTCACCTTCCTGGTTAACTTTATTCCAAAAAATATTAAAAATTATATTTTATAACTGCACTGTAATAAAAATAAACATATTAATAATACTGATTATTTTGTTGACCTAAAAGCTCATTTTTACCTCTGATTAAAAGATAATAAAACACTTTCTTGAACCCCTAGCAGTATTGTGGGCCCTAAGCACTGTGCCTCATGGCTCTGAGGGCAAGGTCAGCCCTGTGTCTCCAGACTTAGGCCAGGAGACTACACAGCTTTCAATTCACGAAACAAAACCCAAGCCTCCCGGACACATCTTGGAAAAAGCACACTAGAAACTGAGATGACCCTGTCAATACATGAAGTAAAATCTCAAACTCTTTTTTTTCTCCAAATTCATTTTATTAATCTTGCTTGATTGGCCAATGCATCTAGCGTTGATGGTCCTCTTTAAAGATAGCCTTCACCAAGTGTCCTCCTAAGGAAGCACCCATTCATGAAGATCCAAACCCTTCCTACCTCCGGTGGACCCATAGTTCATCTCTGTATTGCAAGCTTTAGTCAAGATTATAATAACTCCCAGAATATAAGCTCCTACAGGGCAGATATTTTTAAAAAAGTCTTTTGGGTTGACTAAAATATCCTAAATATCTAGCTTGCATTATTCTTTAATCAGTGTATCTGCCTCCTTTCTGATCGTCCTCCTATGTGGTTCCTAGAATTTTCTTCCTAAAGATCAATTCTGATGATAGCTCCATTTTATTTAAAATATTTTGATAGTTACTCATCTTCACAAACATCCAAAATATTTAAGTATAAAATGCAAAAAGCTTTTTATAGTCCAACCTCAGACTGTAAAGACTCACGCCTTGCCTTGTCGCCAGTAGCTTGCTAGAATCTTTGACTGGATCTGCTATGCTCTTGAGCCTCTAGGCTTTTGCAAATGATCCAGATGGAATATTCTGTTCTAAGCCTTTATCAACCTCCCTGTCCTTTCCCCACTTGTTACTTGGCTAATTCCTCACTGTTCTCCACCTTCACTTTCCACTAGGAGTCCTTGACACTCTCCAACCTTCTCTTACACGACCTATGACTACTCTCTGATAGCACTCACTGGCACGTTTGTGACTCTGTATTTAGGCATCTTTATCTCTGACCAAAGTTTACATTCAGGGAGAACTCTACTGTGCAATAGTTAATGTCTAGAACCTGGCACAATATTTGAAAACTGTAAGGGATGTGATAAGCAGCAGTAGAGGAAGGGATTGATTAGCAAGATCGGCTTCCATTTAAAGGAAAGTTGATGCATTTCAGAATTCAAACAATTGAAGGTTATGAATGCTACTTTATTCATGTATTTACAATATTAGAGAATAATATGAAATATTTTTCACTGACAGGAAATAAGGAAGACAATTCAAATAGTATTATATCATATTTTTTAAAAAATTATTTTTATTGATGTGCATTTGTGATACACAATGAGTACACTCATTATGGGGAATATATTATATATTCATATATATATATGGATATATATATATATATAAAACATCTTAATCCCTTTTATTCCTCATTCCCCTCTCCCTACATCTCCTCTCCATCACTAGGTATGCTTCCCACCTGCAAAGGATCTACCTCCCTTCTTTCAATTATTTATCTTCTATTTTACTCTATTTATTCCTTGGGTTTCTCACATAAGAGAAAATATGTGATAGTTAACCTTCTGTGTCTGGTTTATTTTATTTAGCACTATCATCTCAGTCATCCATTTTCCTTCAAATGATTCAAATTTATTCTTCTTCATGGCTGAATAGTACTCTGTTGTGTCTATATGCTACATTTTCTTTTTTTTCTTTTCTTTTTTTTTTCTTTTTTTTACCAAGAACATGTATTGGTACAATGTACATATAATGGTTACATTCATCACATTTATTTCGTACCTGTACATGATGCATCTTGGTTCTCTCCCCTCTTCCCCGCCCCTCCCCTCTATTCCCTTCCCAATTTACAGCAGGTACATTCACATTATGCTACATTTTCTTTACCCATTCATCTGTTGATAGGCCACTTCCAAGATTTAGATATTGAGAGTTGTTTTTCTATAATCGTGGATATACATGTATCACTATAATATAATGTCTTTAACTCTTTGGGGAACACACCTAGAAGGGCTATAGCTGAGTCAAATGGAATTTCTCTTTTTAGTTTTTGAAGATCCTCCACATTGGTTTCATAGTGATTGTACTAGTTTACATTCCCACCAACAATGCAGAGGATTTTTGTTTTATTTTTTTACCCCCACAATGTTGCCAGCATTTGTTGTATTTTGAATTCTTGATGATAACCATTCTTTCTAGATAAAAATGGAATTTAAACAGACTGCAAATTGTTTCAATTTGCAGTCTGGTAGTGGCTGAATATGATGAACATTTTTTCATATACTTATTGGCCATTTATGCTTCTGAGAATTGTCTATTCATTTCAATTGCTAATTTTTGATTGGGCCTTTTCTTTTTGGAGATATGCTTTTTTGAATTTTTTTTATATTAATCCTCTTTCCAAGGAGAATCTGGCAAAATTTTTTTTCACATTTTGTAGGTTGTGTCTTCACTCCACTGATCATTTCTGTTGCTGTGCAGAAGCTCTGATATACCGTTTATTGATTCTTGCTATTATTTATTGTACAACTGGATTTCTTTTCAGAAAGTCCTTGTCTGTGCGTATGCCTTCAAGAGTCTTATCTATCAGAATAAGGGTTTCTGCTTTACAATTTAGGTCTTTCATCCACTTTGATTTTATCTTCGTATAGGGTGAGAGATATAGGACTAGAGTCATTTTTCTGCACGTGAATGAACACTTTTCCCACACCACTTGTTGTAGAGGTTATCTTTTCTCCAGCATGTTTTTGGCCACTTTGTCAAAGATCAGATGGCCAAATGTGCCTGAGTTGATTTTTCCTGTGTCCCTTGGAACTTCCGGGAAGATGGCAAAGCAGAGAGAAGGAGACTAAGAGCCTCTCTGAGATTTTTTGTCCGGACACTGGAATAGAACAATTTAGGGAAGAGAAGAAGGAGGGAAGCATGTTCTCAGGACCCAGCAGGGAACTGAAGCAAGAGTTGAAGCCCACGGGGCAAGCAAAAGGAGAGACCAGCCGAGAAGAACACAGTGACGGACAGACAGACAGTGCATTCTCCCAAAGCTCCCGCTCACGGCTCCTACTGGCGGCTCGCATCTCGCAGCCTCAGCTTGCAGCCCCCCAGGTAACAGGTCTGGGTCTCACGCCTCGGGTCACAGCACGGCTCAGCTCAAGGCAGTAGCTTGCGGCTGGGGTCATGGCAGCAGCACACAGCCCTGCGCGCTCCCAGCACAGCCCAGACGGCCCCAACTCACAGCCGCAGCGCTCAGCGCAAGTGACGCAGACACACGGTGACTACTGGAGACCCCAGAGACCTCCACAGAAAGACACACAAACGGAGTGGAGCGGTGGACACTGAA